>JAVXUP010003627.1:0-59744 GCA_033070095.1 Escallonia herrerae | reverse complement strand
CAAGCACCTTTGCGCAAAGTACTTGCGTTTCTGCAGAAAACGACTCGTGTCAGCTAAACCGTGTACAACCTTGGCGCGCAAGCGCAAACGACCTGACTATCCCGCAAGGTGCTCCACTTATGCATGGTTTGATTTGTCTTGAAACTTGTCTTCGTTCGCAAAATGGGTAAAGCGCGTCAGGTTTTGGGACTTACTCATGGTTTCTTGGCATCGGCGGACTTCACAATCTATGTGGTATCGTGTCCGCCATGTGCATACGAAAAGAAACCTTGAGGTGCTCGGACATAAGCCCTTCCCCGATAAAAAACAATTGGTTACTTTTCGTATGCACGTGGCGGGGCACAATGCCACGTAGATTGTGAAATCCGCCCACGCCAAGAAACCACGAAGGATCCCAAAAAGTGACGTGCTTTCCCTGTGCGCGAATGAAGACAAGCTTCAACTATGATCAAACCGTGCACAAGTGGAGCACCTTACGGGATAGTCATGTCGTTCGCGCTTGCGCGCCAAGGTTGTACACGGTTTATGTGACACAACTCGTTTTTTGCAGAAAAGCAATGTACACTGTTTAGCTGACACAAGTCGTTTTCTGCAGAAACGCAAGTACTTTGCGCGAAGGTGCTTTCGGTACATGCCGATGCCCAAGTCATTTTTGTGCAGAAGAAAATACTAATATTTTTTGATTGGTGAAGTGCTTATGTTGAGCACCCCAAGGTTACTTTTCGTATGCACCTGGCGGGGCACAATACCACATAGATTGTGAAGTCCGCCCACGCCAAGAAACCATGAGTAACTCCCAAAAAGTCGTCGCTAAATCTCTTTTGGCAATTAATTATTTTTGAATTAGAGATCGTGTTGACCAGATAAACGACTACAGAAGCGGTCACTGATTTTTTGTTAGCATTTAATTTTTGCGGGCAATAATCCTTTTGTTTTTTTTAGAGTCCTGAATTTTGCATTTGATTCGATAAAATCAGTAAACAAAATCATTACACTGTCAACCTGAACTCGTCGGATCAAACAAAAAGCAGTTATTGCAATGGCAACACCAAATTTCATACACATGACGGCACATACAATTAAATACACTAGAAGTCTCGTAAGTTTATTCAACCAAAAGAATGATGGCTAACACTCTCTTCACTACTAGTAGGAACTAAAAATACAATACACTACATAAACTTATTTATTTGCTGCTGTATCTGTCGTGCTTTCTTCATTGACTCGATGTATGACCTCATGAAGTCGTTTCGTCAGCATGATACTCGTAACAATCGTCATCGCCAATCACCAAGGGATTCTTTCCTATGCTATCACCATTGTTTCTCATTCGTGCGAGTATAGATGGAGAAGATGGAGTAAGCCAAAAAGTCTTGGCACTCTCGCACCTCATAAGCCTTCTTTCCTTCTCACTCTTACATCATCTTGCCCGCGCGGTCATCAACTTTAGGCTCAAGTCCACGCTGCATGGAGCAAAAAAATTTAATTAACAAACTCATTGAAACAGCCAATGTGTGTTTATCAAAAAAGGTAATTTCTGGTAATATCCATACATAAATCTGCGATCCCACGTATCAACCTATAGAAGGACAATTGAACTTGTACAATTATCAGCCAACATTAAGTACAGGCAATACTCAAAAATAATAAGTGGATTGCTTTTGACGTGCTCTGAGTATTTATCAGAGGATTACCGAAATTACAAAAAGTGAAGGTGATGACTAAGCTTGAAGCGATTTTCAACCACCTTTTACCTAACCAAGATATGAAAATCCGGACACAAGAGGCTGCTACAAGTCTAAAGCCAATAGTAACTGCACATGGCAGTCGCTATGAAATGCATGTTTAACCTAGATTACTGAAAATATAGTACAGTAACAGTTAAGTTGGTCCAAGACAGGCAATGGTGAACGAATTATTTAAGTAAGCTTCAACCAGGAGTAAACGCACTCTTCGATATTATAGCAAGAGATAGCAGGCGTGTATAGCGACCAGTGATGACAGCAGTCGCAAAAGCGGTCGCTAATGGCCTAATTTAGCGATCGCCATTCTAGCGGTCGCACGCTAAAGGCCTAATCTCTGAACAAGGGGATTAATTATTTTGCGAACAAAGACAAGCTTCACGACACACAAACTCTGCATGAGTGGAGGTTGTCGGTGATACAAGTCCTTTAACGCGTAAGAAATGCAGGTATATTTATTGCGAGGGTGGTTTTCGGTTTGTGCAGATCCCCAAGTCGTTTCTCCTATTCCAACCGATGCATAAATGATAACTAGAAAAGTAGTAGGAATGACAATCATCTCTCCGTTAGACCGCACTTTATCGGCCCGGTTAGATGTAGTTGTTGAGGAGAAAATGGTCCAATGCGGAGTGGTTGATGTGTTCACCGATCAATCATAGAAGAACGGTGTAGACGCAAATGATTTGGGTGACACTAGTCGTTTTCTGCGGAAACACAAGTCGGGTTGTGCAAAAGTGCATGTCGGATTGTGCAGATGTCTCAGTATTTTTATGCAGAAATTACTGGGGGGACAGGCGCATGCTTTTTTCTTGGTTACTCCTAGATTCGTGGGATGACCTTGCGGGAACTATACACACACATTGCCAAGGGGGTTAGGAGTTTCTCGATGGATGTTATTCCTCTGTTTTGTTGGTTGAAAAGCATAGCTTTCGTCACCTCTCCGTTAGGCCGCACTTTATCGGTCCGGTTACATGTAGTTGTTGAGGAGAAAATGGTCCAATGCGGAGTGGTTGATGTGTTCACCGATCAATCATAGAAGAACGGTGTAGACGCAAACGATTTGGGTGACACTAGTCATTTTCTGCAGAAACACAAGTCGGGTTGTGCAAAAGTGCATGTCGGATTGTGCAGATGTCTCGGTCATTTTATGCAGAAATTATTGGGGGGGGGGGATAGGCGCTTGCTTTTTTCTGGGACTCCTAGATATGTGGGATGACCTTGCGGGAACTATACACACACATTGCCAAGGGGGTTGGGATTTTTCGATGGATGCGATTCCTCCGTTTTGTAGTGAAAAGCATAACATTTTGTCACCACTCCATTAGGCCTCATTTTATCGGCTAGATTACACGTAGTTGTTGAGGAGAAAATGATCTGCTTTGGAGTTATTGATGTGTTTACCGATCAATCATAGAAGAACGGTGTAGACGCATGACTTGGGTGACACTAGTCATTTTCTGCCGGTTTTCACAAGTTTGTTTATGCGAAGGTGCATGTCGGATTCTACCGAAATTACAAGTCGGTTCTACAGATGCAATACTAACTCTGTCGACCAATAGGAATTAGGCACCATTTAGTTTTGATTCGTGTACACATGGCAGCGCACAATACCACATAGGTTGTGAATTCTGTCCATGCCAAGAAGTGAATAAGGAGCCAGAAAAATGACACGCTTTCTTTGTGTGCAAATGAAGACAAGCTTCACAAGTCCTATCTCCAGAAATGCAAGTACATTTATGCGATTGTTCTTATCTAATACTGTCGATGCTCAAGTCGTTTTCCATAGTGCACGTGGCGAGGGCACAATACCACATAGTTTGTGAAATCCATCCACGCCAAGAAATGATGAGGGATCCAAAACCCTTTGACACGCTTTCCTGTATGTGAACGAAGACAAGCTGTATGGCACGCAAACCTTGCCTTAGTTCCGGTCATTGGGCAAATGGGGTGATTGTATGTTGCAACGCTCTGGAAGTTGATTATCCCGCAGGAAAACAATAACATAAAGAGGTGTTGTTATTCTTATGCAAGTCTATATCTATATATGACCAGATAAACTGCTGAAACATTTGGTTAAAAATTACGAGCACATCCGATTTTAGAACTATATATTTGTGCCACGTAGGATTCCTTTGAAACATCTGTATCTGCCACGTAAGCTTCAACTTTGCACGTCGTAGTCCCCTACTTAGTTGGGCAAGACTTATATTGTATATTTGCACACACTTTGAGAAGTGTTTATATTATTGCTAAATTTGGAGCTTTCACGCTATACTCCTTTTGCTACAAATAACCAGAAGGAGTTCTAAATACGTTGCCATATTACAAGGATGTTTGTCCAGTGCAATTGATCCAAACACCCCAAATTACCATCGTGATAAGTAATTGCGCAAACTAATAAATGCATTTATGCAAATTTTACCGAATAAACATGGTTTCACTTAAAATCACCTTCGGCAAGAGTGGTTTTTTTTTTTTTTGTCGTTGCAAAAATTTACTATTCTTTTGGAACATATGAAAGAAGACGTAGAAATTCCAACAGAATTAGACGCTCGCAACATTCGTTCTTTGAGGTAGCTAAAGGTAAGTTTGAAAGGAATCTAATTTTTTATTAGTTATACCGTTAAGTTCTAACATGTTACACTCAGTTTTAACTAAAAAGAGATTTGACAATGATTGTGAACGTGATGGTGGTAATTGAATAGTTCAAGTGGCAGCACTGTTAATGAGACTGAGATTTGTAGTAGGTCCGACAAGCGATGGATGCAATGGTGTTGGCGTGTAGTTTGCGAGATGGTTGTACAAGAACCATAATTGTAGTAATGGTTGCAATAATGATGACAAAGTTGAGGGTAGTGGTAAACACAAGAGCGAAGCTTAATGAAATTCTATTGTCCAAAAAATGTGAAACACCAAAGGAGGTGGTCGATGTGTAAACAGATTAGGTGACACAAGTCATTTTCTGCAGAGACACAAGTCATTTTCTACAGAAACACAAGTCTGTTTATGCAAAGGTGCTTGTTGGATTCTGCCGATGCTCAAGTCATTTTCTGCAGAGACACAAGTCATTTTCTGCAGAAACACAAGTCTGGATCTGTTTTTTATGCTCCAATGTCTGATAAAGATGACGGAAAATGGTTAGTGTCGAGACTAACTTGTTTATCAGCGTGGTCATGTCGACATACTGCTTCTTTGTAATTTACTTTTAAAATCTCTATGGTGCAGCACGTTATATTCTAATAAAGATGACTACAAATTATTAGTAGTCAACAATGCACGTGATTAATACAACAGGACTAATTACCAAGTGTGTCTACACACTATACCATCTACATCCGTGCAGCCAACAACCGACCTGTATTTTCTTTAGTGTCAAATCCTAATTTTATCACCACCTTTACCAGTAACTTGGCTTTGAAATATTCAACCCTTGCAATGCATGCCCATTTAAGCCGTGACCATTTTTAAAGAGCATCAAACCGTCGGGTTGTTGAAAGTTCCATACATGCCTATAAACTTTTGCTAGCAATCACTGAATATGTGAAAAGAATATTTCCTTTTTAGGAAACAAGATTTGCCTTGACCACGTGTTTAAGAACCACGACTTGAACACGTAAGCAACAACAATTCCAACATAATTTATGGGTTGTAACAACGGCTTCAGTTGCCTAATGCTTCATACTTCACTGAAGCTCTTTCAAGTCGTTTGTGCTTGCCGCCAAGGTTGTAGACAGTTCTGCCGGACAAAAGTCAATTTCTGCAGTAATGCAAGTACATTTATGTGAGAGTGCTTGTCAATATGTGCCGATGCTCAAGTCGTTTCTGTGCAGATGCAATGCTAAACCTTTTTTGGTAGGGGAAGTCCGAGCACCCCAACGTTACTTGGGGGGCACAATACCACATAGCTTGTGAAATCCATCCACGCCAAGAAAGCATGAGGGATCCCAAAAAGTGATGCATTTTCCCTGTGTGCGAATGAAGACAAGCTTCAAGACACGCAAACCTATACCCATGGCGGGGCACATGTTGACACCCTTGGAGTGCTCGGACATAAGCTCTTCCCCAATAAAAAAATAGTACTTTCTTCTACACAGAAACGAATTGGGCATCGGCACGTACCGACAAGCACCTTCGCGCAAAGTACTTGCGTTTCTGCAGAAAAAGACATGTGTCAGCTAAACCGTGTATAACCTTGGCGCGCAAGCACAAACGACATGACTATCCCGCAAGGTGCTCCACTTGTGCACGGTTTGATCATAGTTGAAGTTTGTCTTCATTTGCTTCGTGCACAGGGAAAGCGCATCACTTTTTGGGATCCTTCATGGTTTCTTGGCGTGGGCGGATTTCACAATCTATGTGGTATTGTGCCCCACCATGTGCGTGCTCGGACATAAGCTCTTCCCCAATCAAAAAAAATATATTAGTATTTTCTTCTGCACAGAAACGACCTGGGCATCGACACGTACCGACAAGCACCTTCGTGCAGAGTACTTGCGTTTCTGCAGAAAACGACTTGTGTCAGTTAAACCGTGTACAACCTTGGCGCGCAAGCTCAAACGACCTGACTATCCCCAAGGTGCTCCACTTATGCATGGTTTGATTTGTCTCAAAGCTTGTCTTCGTTCGTAAAACGGGCAAAGCACGTCAGGTTTTGGGACTTACTCATGGTTTCTTGGCATCGGCGGACTTCACAATCTATGTGGTATCGTGCCTCGCCATGTGCATACGAAAAGAAACCTTGAGGTGCTCGGACATAAGCCCTTCCCCTATAAAAAAAATTGGTTACTTTTCGTATGCACATGGCGGGGCACAACGCCACATAGACTGTGAAATCCGCCCACGCCAAGAAACCATGAAGGATCCCAAAAAGTGACGCACTTTCCCTGTGCGCGAACAAAGACAAGCTTCAATTATGATCAAACCATGCACAAGTGGAGCACCTTGCAGGATAGTCATGTCGTTTGCCCTTGCGCGCCAAGGTTGTACACGGTTTATGTGACACAAGTCATTTTCTGCAGAAATGCAATGTACACGATTTAGGTGACACAAGTCGTTTTCTGTAGAAACGCAAGTACTTTGCGCGAAGGTGCATGTCGATACGTGCCATTCCCCAAGTCATTTATGTGCAGAAGCAATACTAAACATTTTTTGATAGGGGAAGAGCTTATGTCTGAGCACCCCAAGGTTACTTTTCGTATGCACGTGGTGGGGCACAATACCACATAGATTGTGAAGTCCGCCCACGCCAAGAAACCATGAGTAAGTCCCAAAAATCCGTCGCTAAATCTCTTTTGACAATTAATTATTTTTGAATTAGATATCGCGTTGACCAGATAAGCGACTACAGAAGCGGTCTCTGATTTTTTGTTAGCATTTAATTTTTGCGGTCAATAATCCTTGTGGTTTTTTTTTCAGAGTCCTGAATTTGCATTTGATTCGGTAAAATCAGTAAAAAGAAATCATTACACCGTCAACCTCAACTCGTCGAATCAAACAAAAAGCGGTTATTGCAATGGCACCACCAAATTTCATACACATGATGGCACATACAATTAAATACAGTAGACGTCTTGCAAGTTTATTCAACCAAAAGAATGATGCCTAACATTCTCTTCACTACTAATAGGAACTAAAAATACAATACACTAGATAAACTTATTTATTTGCTGTTGTATCTGTCATGCTTTCTTCATTGACTCGATGTATGACCTCATGAAGTTGTTCTGTCTGCATGATACTCGTAACCATCGTCATCACCAATAACCAAGGGATTCTTTCCTATGCAATCACCATCCTTTCTCGTTCGTGTGAGTATAGACGGAGAAGATGGAGTAAGCCGAAAAGTCTTGGCACTCTCGCACCTCATAAGCCTTCTTTTCTTCTCACTCTTACATCCTCTTGCCCGCGCGGTCATCAACTTTAGGCTCAAGTCCGCGCTGTATGGAGCAAAAAAATTTAATTAACAAACTCATTGAGACAGCCAATGTATGTTTATCAAAAAAGGTAATTTCCGGTAATATTCATACATAAATCTGCGACCCCACATATCAGCCTCTAGAAGGACAATTGAACTTGTGCAATTATCAGCCAACAATAAGTACATGCAATACTCGAAAATTCTAAGTGGATTGCTTTTGACGTGCTCTGAGTATTTATCAGAGGATTACCGAAATTACAAAAAGTGAAGGTGATGACTAAGCTTGAAGTGATTTTCAACCACCTTTTACCTAACCAAGATATGAAAATCCGGACACAAGAGGCTGCTACAAGTCTAAAGTCAATAGTAACTGCACATGGCAGTCGCTATGAAATGCATGTTTAACCTAGATTACTCAAAATATAGTACAATAACAGTTAAGTTGGTCCAAGACAGGCAATGGTGAACGAATTATTTAAGTAAGCTTCAACCAGGAGTAAACGCACTCTTCGATATTATAGCAAGAGATAGCAGGCGTGTATAGCGACCAGTGATGACATCAGTAACAAAAGCAGTCGCTAATGGCCTAATTTAGCGATCGCCATTCTAGCAGTCACATGCTAAAGGCCTAATCTCTGAACAAGGGGATTAATTATTTTGCGAACAAAGACATGCTTCAAGAAACGCAAACTCTGCATGAGTGGAGATTGTCGATGATACAAGTCGTTTAACGCATAAGAAATGCAGGTACATTTATTGCGAGGGTGGTTTTGGGTTTGTGCAGATCCCCAAGTCGTTTTTCCTATTCCAATTGATGCATAAATGATAACTAGAAAAGTAGTAGGAATGACAAGCATCTCCGCACATCGGTTTCTGCATTCTTGCAGAAACCGACTTGTGTCAATGTACTTCTCCACCTTATTAGCATTTTGTGCAGAAAATCAAGGCGTTTATATTCTTGCAACCAATGCAATAGAAACTTTGCCTGAAGCTTTTTATTCAGCAAAACAACAGTACATGAATGATCATTGCACAGATAGAGAGGACACTACAACAAAATCTGACTATAAGGACGCCTCCTATCATGCTTACAAGTATCATAAATGGACGCTTTTGACATAAGGGCGCCTTGAAAGGCGTCGTAATGCCGCCCTATTAGAGGCCGTCACAATAAGTTATTACGACGCACACAAGTGACTCAATAAGGGTAAGATCTAATAAGGCGCAAATGAGCGTCCCATAAAGTGCACCACATCATAACCTATTGGGACGCTTTTTAGCGTTGTTATAGGTCTTTTAGGGAGCTTTTTAGCGTCCTTAGATAAATCCTTTTTTGAAAAAGAAATATATATTTGATATTATTCTATTCTAACTTCCAATATTCAACAAATAAGCTGGGAGTAAACTAATTTTCAAACACAAGAACTTAAAATTGTGGTATCAAAGAAAGATGTTAAATGTACAACTCATATGATCATCTCCTTTGTACAATGCCAAATATGTGAGATCAACAACTTATAATCCCATATGATACAAAGTTTGTCATCTATCATCGAAACAAGAGAACAAGTTCAAAGATCTACTTGGGTAACGCAGTGTTGTTCCAAAGATATGTTGGACACTATGATGACGAATGAAGCTTACCCCAAATCTTGCAAAGCAACAAAAAGATGGCCGATTCTCTGCTTGACTTTGCACCAACATTTACATGACTGTTAAAGAATTGAGTTCCATCCAATCAAACTACAAGTAAAATGCAAAATTAAACAAAAAGACAAATTCTCACATATGTATCCATTAGAATTCCAAATAATAAAGCATAGGCAAAATAATCTACGACTTTAAAGGTAAAAGTCTTGCCTTAGCAAGTGACAGGCGTACTTAACGACTGCATTATTCACTCCCTTTTGAGAAACTATCATCGTTTACCACCTTCTAATTTTGGTAAGACTAATCTATAAGAATAATATTATGTCAAGGGGGAATTAAGAATTGTACTACCTTCTAGGAAGCGGGTAATATCTTTTGCACTAGTCCTTGAAAGACAGCTGCAGCTTTCAAACCCTTAGTGGATATGGTTCCTATCAAGACGTGTTCTAAACTCAGGACATCAATCATTACAAACGAGAAAATACTGAAGCAAAAGGGTGACAGGCTGATATTAAAACCGACCGACGACTGATATTAAAACCAACCAAATACCAAAGCAAATGAAATGAAAAAAAGGTTCATTTCCTTCCCCTGCAAAAAGGATAACCAAGTGGTGTTGGGTTTGCCATTACAATCCATTTCTCAGTCGAGAACTAGCAAGGATGTTCCTAGCTAAAGTAGAACGCTTTGTTGAAAGTTCATCATGCTTGCTACCAAGATTGTATAATTCATATCCTTATCTTGCTGAAGATTCATAAAACTAATCCAAAACCAGTTTCAATTAGAGCTTGTTTCGCACCAATTTTCTATCACAAGTATGTAACGTTATTGCTAGGTCACTTGCTTTTAAACGATTTGCTAAAATATTACTAGAGCAGGTATATAACTACCTAAGGCATGTAATTTGACTTGATGAAGAGACTCTTATCAAAGATCCGTAGCCTTAAAATTGAAGTTGACTTTTTACTGGATGGGAAGCATTAGCACATGTACATCATCCTATTTCTCAGAGCCAGAGTGTTGCCTGGTTAAGTAGCTTCCCCCTTTCCATTTTCAAAAGGATATGAAAACACAAAGACACAGCTTGGGGACAATTCAAGTACTCCAACCAACTTAAATACGGATTCAAAAAGGTTGAGACTAAATCAATAATGGAAGTGTTCTTATGCAATTTATCTAATCAAAGTGGAAAACAGGAGACTTACAAGGGTGTGTGCTCATGCCGCAAAGCATGATGTAAGTCTTAGACTGGGTCAATCGCAACAATGCTGCTATAACCTTGGTTTCAACGAAAATTCGTAAAGAAACAATGTCCAGGAGCATATACGAATAAAGTTTTTACTTGCATGAAATATATAAAATTCTAGTACTAATCACTTAGAGGTGGAAATAGGGATTACCTTAAAAGAGGAACCAGACCTGCTTTATTCGAAAGGAGAAAATGGCATTAGCAAAACCAATGTAAGAAGTTAAGTTCCTTTCCTTACATTGAATTACAAGTGTGCAGCTAAATATTGATTAAAAGTTAGAGATTCGCCTAAAGAAAAATAAAAGAAATATCATTAGAAATTGAAAGAAAGATATTATGCAACATTAGACTGTTGCGTTTTAGTCTGCCACTTGACTTCCACAGTTATCATTCACTAGCTTCTCACCAAAAATAAGATGAGTAAACCCAATCATGATCCAGAGCAACAACATCATCCCCCCCCCCCCTCCCAAAAAAAAAAAAAAAACCGCCCCACACACAACACACACTCTGGTGTTCATGTTTTTAGAGAATGTGCCGATTAAGCACTTTCACAAGGCTGTTTCTATAAGCTTTTCATCATTCTAACTTTTGCACATTACGAATACTGTGTTTATTTAGCACTAAACCTTCTTTTTAATTTGCAAGGCACTATTCAAAAACTCTTCAGAATATATTAACAATCTTTTTCCTGTTCATTTTGGCTTAAAAATGAAGATAAAAGGTAGCAAAGTAGCTGAATTAATGGTATTCAAACAAACATGAAATTTTCATTTATTTTCAAAATCAAATTACATGATAACTAAGTAAGAAAAAAATTAAGGATTTGTAAACATTAGGGCAAACATGAAGATTGTGCAATCAATTTCACAGTTGATTTTCATCTACGAAAAAGAAAGGGTTTGTGTTATGAATCTAACGAAGAATTGCATCTTGAGCTGGAAAATTTTGAAGGATAATACAACAAATAGACAGTTAAGTGAGATGTGGAATCTGTGCCCAACATTAGATAGATGTACTAGTACAAGATTTGTATTCGTTGTATGTGATGAAATATTGTAAAGAGTAGAGATTTGCATATGAAATAAAGAAAAAGTCACGAGAAAAACTACAAAGAAATTCAACATAAGTGTAGTTATCATTGCATGCGTGCCCATTTGTTTCTTACCGAACCAATTGTAGTGCCAAAGTACCAACTGCATGATTTTGTCAAAAAACTGTACAATTTAAAAAACATAAAATAAAGTCACTCAAAGTACTCTCAATCAACCTAATACTACTGATTTTGGCAAGCAAGTCATTTTTAGTTGGAAATGCTGTGACCACTGCAATGCATTTTCCACAAAGACTTGTCATCAAAAGTTTAGTAAGTATCCACATATAAATACCCCCAGTCGCTCCTCAATAACCCATCTCAAACATTGAACTGAACCCCCTAACTTGACACACACACAAGCCTCTACCTATCACCCCTATCCCCCTTAAAACCCACCCCATTATGTTGAAGAAAAATTAATCCTCAAAAGTTGGCGTCAGTCAGCTAGCCTCACTCCAATGGAGGGAAACATTTTGCTATGGATGGCTCTTAGTAGGTTAATTACAATATATGACTTAAATTTTGAGTCTCCATAAATCAATGTGCAGAGCATAAGATAATTAACTCAACAAAGATGGATTATTCACCTAATAAGGGATTCTCATGGTAGAAAACCATAAATGAATTGCACTAATCTTAATGGTCATTCATAAGAACAAAATATAGAAGTTTCACAGACAACACAAAGCAGAAAATTCCAGTAATATGTAATACAATATAGCTTACCCAAGCAATCCACAAATAGACAGCACAATCCAAACTTGCGTGATCAAGGTGGAGGTGATGCAGCCGTAAGGTGCTGTCCAGCTATGTTGTCGCCGGAAGGTTCGGTTTGGAGGAGAGAGAGGGAGTCGACGTTGCCAATGGATCGATTTCAGCACCCATGGAGAGAAAGGGTGTCGTCGTCGACGACTATAGATCGATTTTGAAACCCATGGATCGTCGTTGTCGGAAGGTGGAGGTGTCGTCGCCGCCGGCAGATGGAATCGGGGAAAGAGAGAGAGAGAGAGAGAGATAGAGACACTTGGTTTGGAGAGAGGGATGTATATTGCGTCGCCGGAAGGTGGACGCGCCGTCGCCGTGTTGTCGCCGGAAAGTGGACGGCGTTGAGGAGTCGTCGGCAGATGGAAATGGAAAGAGAGGGAGCCAAAGAGTCTTGCTGGAAAGAGGAAAATGCTGAGAATATCAATCAAAAAGTCTGATGTGGGACAAACAGGGGGAGGGGTATTTTGGGGATGGAAAAAGATATGTTTTAAAAAAACCCATTTTTTTCCAATTAACCCCCTTTTTCAGAGATTTTCAAAATATATCCCACTTTTTCACAAGTTTTCAAAACAAACCCACCATCCCCAAAAATTTTACCCCAAAACCCACTTTTTCCTAATTTTCCCTTGTGCGTAGCCAAATTGCTGAGATGAAAGGACACACTAGATCAGATTGAAACTTACTCAAATTAACAGGAGATCGTGTCTTACAAATTATAGAAATGTCAGACTGAAGTGCATGAGCTGAAACTTCCAGAGCCATAATATTATCCTTTTCTTCCAAATAATATGGGTCGAATCAGCTTTGTATGCACCAATATTCAAAGAAATGTGGTTCACGGCCTCAAGGTTGCATTTTTTAATTCCCGTGTGAAAAATGTGCAGCCCATAAATGGCTATGGAGTGGCTAAGATATTGGATTCAGGGAACCCAAAATTCCAGAAGGGCGACTTGCTATGGGGAATGACTGGATTTGAAGAGTACAGTATCATAACAGAAACAGTGTCCCTTTACAAGATTGAACACACTGATGTGCCCCTTTCCTACTATACAGGAATTCTTGTTATGTTTCTTGCTTGTTAGGCTAACATCTAAAGAGAGGGGCTGACATTTAGAAACCATAAATTATCTGCAACGAAACTTGCAATTGTAGAATATACGTGTTTGTATGTGTGTGTGGCCTGCTTCTTTCTCAGGTCTTAAATTCATATTTGCGTGGTTGATGTATTTGGATTTTTTTTTAAGTCGAGACACCTGGCTCTTTCTCATATACGAGACAACGAAAGTTCTTCAACAAACCAACATTTGGTAGAGTGCACACCGATGGCACAGAACACCTTAACATCCTGATACTGCTTGTATTAGTCGTACTAATTGCTCTACACCTTAAAGATCATCAACTTATTCTCTTGTTTGTCTGCATTTAGTGTTTTTAGTGCGAATATAACACTTTTTCGCTATTTGTTTGCAGGTATGCCTGGTATCACTGCTTGTGCTGATTTTTACGAGGTCAGTACACCCAAAAAAAGGAGAAACGGTGTTCGTCTCTGCAGCATCCGGTGCGGTTGGCCAGCTTGTAGGTCAGTTGGCAAAGTTGATGGGTTGTTATGTTGTTGGTAGTGCTGGAAGTAAACAAAAGGTGACTTGCGTAATTATCTTCGTTTAGACTCTCCGTAAATGAATAGTACGCAAGCTTTTTTCTGGGCAATATGTTTCAGCAAGATATCTGAATAACCAGCGCCATCGGTACATAAGTTCACAGTTGGAAGTTCAATCTAAATGACAATTTTAATGAAATACACGCCGTTTGCTTGATAATGTACCGTTTGATTTTCCCAGAAGAACTCCTAGTGTGTAATTCACCATCCATGACACATTGCTTCAGTGTGCCTTTCTAGTCACAAAATACTTATCCATACAAACTAAATAAGATACCCTAGAGGAAAGAGGGCTGGTGTTAAGAAATTACTCATGCAGGGCCAAAAGTTTGTTTCTGAGACGTGTAAACTTCACTACTTCTTGTTAGTTACCTCTCTGTTTTGCTTTTTCGCCATGTAAGGTTGATCTGTTAAAGAACGAGTTTGGATTTGACGATGCTTTCAATTATAAGGAAGAACATGACTTGACCGCTGCTTTGAAAAGGTATTCTATTCTCCTCCTTCCTGTTTTCTAGTTGTTCAAAGGCTATAGTCCTAATGCCAAAGCATATTTGGGTTTAAACGCATTGTACAGTTCCTGAAGCAGGTTATACAACCACCTTAAAGCAAACGTTGCTCTGGAAAAGCCACGCCTAGCTTCGGTAATAAGGCTAACTTTGTTCAAACTCATCACTATGAACAGGGTTATCAATAAAATTATTCCACATCAAAGTATAACTCAGAAAAGGGATTGAGAGCATCAGTTTCATGATAAATCACTTCCCGATGCTTCCTTGTACTTGTAGTTTAACCTGAGTTTTTCTTGATGTTCTTGCAACTGTTACCAGATACTTTCCCGAAGGCATTGACATTTACTTTGAGAATGTTGGAGGAAAGATGTTGAACGCTGCGATCCTCAATATGAGAAATCATGGTCGTATTGTAGTGTGCGGATTGATCTTACAGACAATCTTGCTGAGCCAGAAGGTGTGAAAAATCTGATGCCTTTAATATACAAGAGAATTACATTGAAAGGATTCTCGGCGTTCGATTACCTTGCCCACTACTCCCAGTTCTATGATATTCTACTCCCGTTTATTAGAGAAGGAAAGATAGTCTATATAGAAGACGCCGCTGAAGGACTTGAGAAAACCCCCGCCGCTCTTGTAGGACTTTTCAGCGGCCGTTACATCGGGAAACAAGTGATCGTAGTTTCTCGTGAATGATCCCGATTACTCCAGAGAGTGCTAAAAATATATCGAAACTAATAAAATTTTTTACAAATAAAATTGTACAACTTTTTCGATAAATAATTATGCTAATCAATAAATAATTATGCTAATTCAATTCTTGCTTGCTGTTAGTTTCTACATGGCTGCTGTAGTTCTTTACTTACTGTTAGTTTCTACATAGCATAATCGCAGCTAAATAGCTAATGTTTTCAACATCTTCAGGCATTTGGTTACCTGCCGCAAGGCTGTAATGTTTTTTTATTTGGCAAAAACAACATTCTAGATAAACACCAGAGATCATGTGTAGACAAACATGTCCAAAAAGAAAGAGATGCACAACTTCCAAATTATAAACCCAAAATGCTGCTATTCCATAACGATCAACTTTGAATTCTATTCTACACTCAACCTACGGTAGAAAAGCAAACATGTCTTCTTTTAGTAAGAAACACAATCATCATCAAGATTAAGGGGAACAGCACTTTCTAGTGAAATATGTTACTCTTCTCCATAAAAATAGTGAAGGAAATGGCCTGACATTATCACAAATCAGAACTTGGTTATTTAATCGACCGTTGAAAACTCCCTGTAATATTGAACCTAGTATTACTTGCAAATATCTAGTGACATTATTTCCATCTGTTAGATTGTCCACACGACCAGTGGCGGAGCCACAGTTGTACGGGGGGGGGGGGGGGGGGCTAATGTACCCCCTCAGATTTTGGAAAGAAAAGAAAACAAATATATATAGTTATTTCTGATTTTTTTCACTCTCTCTTCTCTCCTCTCAGTTTCCACTTTCACGGCACGACCTCACTCTCTCAGTTCTCACCCAACTCACCGTCTCATAGCCATTGTCGCATGTCGTGCCTCACTCCGGCAAATCATAGCCATTTGAGTTGACGGCGGCCAGCCGGCCACGACACGAGCCCACAACCGAGCCACGATCTGTGTCTGGATCTAGAGATCTAGATCTACGGTCGACAGCGACGATTCTGACGAAGTGACGACCCACAGTATCTGACGACCTCATGGTCACCTCAATCGGCATCGCAACGAAGGATCTCCAGTCTTCTTCAGTCTTCACTCCTCCACCGGCGGCCAAGAACCCACCGCCGATGACAAAGGTGTGTCCGATAAACTGTTGACTTCGGTTTTGGGATTTTTTTAATAAAAGGAATTCAATTCTGGGTGATAAGTCTACAAATATGTTGTGCAAATTGCAAATCGACATGCTTACTTGTTGGTTCATTGAAATGCCTTTTTTTTGTTTACTTATTGTACTCGGTTTTAATGTTTTGCTTAAAGGAATGAGTTGGGTTTTGCTAATTTGGAATTCCTTGAGCAAAACATTGACCGAAGAATACATCCAAATTAGCAAAACCGAGATCATTCCTTTAAGCAAAACATTGAAACCGAGTACAATAATTAAACAAATAAAAAGGCATTTCAATGAACCAACAAGTTTAAGCATGTCGATTTGCAATTTGCACAACATATCTGTAGACTTATCACCCAAAATTGAATTCATTTTGTTAAAAATATCCCAAAACTGAAGTCAACAGTTTATCGGACACACCTTTGTTGCCGGCGGTGGGTTCTTGGCCGCTGATGGAGGAGTGAAGACTGAAGAAGACTGGAGATCCTTCGTTGCGATGCCGGTGAGGTGACCGTGAGGTCGTCAGATACTGTGGGTCGTCACTTCGTCAGAATCGTCGCCGTCAGCCGTAGATCCAGATCTAGACACAGATCATGTCGTGGCCGACTGGCTGCCGTTAACTCAACTGTCTGTGATTTGCCGGAGTGAGGCGCGATAGGCGACAATGGCCGTGAGACGGTGAGTTGGGTGAGAACTGAGAGAGTGAGGTCGTGCCGTGAAAGTGGAAACCGAGAGGAGAGAAGAGTGAGTGAAAAAAATCAGAAATTAACTATATATATATATTTTTTTTTTTCTTTCCAAAATCTGAGGGGGTACATTAGCCCGCCCCTCGTACAACTGTGGCTTCGCCACTGGATCTTTCTAGTGAAGCGTTGATGCTCTGCAATATACAATAACACCGTCTTTCTCATGGTTGTATTTACCCTATTGTAGGAGCCTACGAGGTATAGTGCTAGGCCTTGGCAAGTCTGCAATTTACAGCTATATATAATGAAATAAACACCCTGAACATGGTATCATTATTGTTGGTATTGTTTAGCTGTTCGATTGTATTGATATCACTACATGGACGCAATAGCAAGCATATCGGTTTTCATTGATATCCCAGCATTATTCCTGAAGCCATAGCTATCCGCAACAGCCAGACTACTCTTGGATCTGAAGTATCTCACGTTGGATTCCTTCTCCAGTCAAGGGGTTGGCAATGGCATCACCATAAACTAGAATAGTTGCACAAGACGAGTAATCCATTCAACCGGATTAACATCAAAAGTATGTGATGATTCAATCGATTTAGTTGGTTCTTTACGTAATCAACCCAAAAAGCACAATACCAAAGCCGTAGACTCCACATTTATAAGAAGATGGCTCTAACAACCACCAGGTTCCAACTCGAAGCAGTGCCATTGAGGTTCTAAAACTGTCCCCAAAACCTGGATCTATTGGGTTCAAAGTCGTAATCTGGTTGTTGCTATCCCATCTTTGCTAAGTACTTTTTACTGTCCTTGGCCCACTTTTCGAGACATGTAAACATTTTCAACGGGCCAAAGTTCAACCCTCCCAAGCCTAATCGTAGAGTTGTCAAAGGGCTGGGCTTGGGCCGGCCCAGCCCAAGCCCATCGGGCCGGGGCCGGGCCGGGCCTGCCGAAGGCAAACCTAGGCCCAGTCCAGGCCCTGGCCCTAGGCCCAATATCTAGGGCCGGGCTTGGGCCGGGCCCGGGCCCTTTTTTTTTCTTCTTGTTATTCAATTTTAAATTTCATCTCTAGGCAATATTCACAATTTAACGAACCTAATCTTTATCCTTTTATTTCATTATAAGTAATATACATATATATGTATGTATGTATATACATATTTATTTGTTAGCCATTATATTTTTTATTATATGTTAAACATTTTCATACTCTTCTTGGTGAGCTTTATTAATAAAATCTTAACACATAACAATTTATATAGAAAAATAATAAATGTATTCATAGGCCCTCCTCCTTTTATCCGGGCTTGGGACCGGCTGCTTGTAAACAAACAGGCGAAGTTACCTATTTTTTTATATATACGAAAAAATATATATCTTGCTTGTAAAAATTTATTTTATATATATGGAAAAAAAGTATATTTTGTGAAAAAATTTATTCTTAAAATTCTAACAATCAAAATAATAATGCATGTCTATCCAAAATATCAGCAATCAAAGATCAAGAAATCTGCAACGTCAACCAAAAGGATCAAAAGAGGAAAATAAAAACAAATTACCTAATCATCCAGAAGTACTTCAATATCCGAGTCACTGCTCTTCCTATCATCAATCGGTTTATCTTGCTCGCGGTATTTCGCATCAAGATAATCCTTCCAACATACACATAGCTCGAGCGACTCGGGGTTAAGACGACTCCTCCTGTCATCCAAAACCCTCCCGCTAGCTGAAAATGCCGACTCTGAAGCAACCGTGGAGGCTTGCACTGGCAGTACATCCCGTGCAATTTGGGATAAAGTTTTATACATGTTTTGATTTTGTTTCCAAAAATTTAACAAATTAAAATTAACCTGTTCTTGCCTTGATAAATCAGAATAATGATCAGTATTTGCATATACACCAATCTCATTAAAAGAGGAAAAAGTATACGAACCTGCCGAATTAGAAGTACCTTCACCTGGTAGTTGTCTTGCTACTAGATGTTCAAAGCCCTGAAGGTATGGCGCATAATACCTCTCAACAGTGGATGATGATGTAGCTCGCCCGCGCACGTCAGCAGAATTACGATAGACGTTGAACAAGTCCTCAAACCTCTTGCTCACTTTTGCTGTGAATGCGGTTGTCTCCTCTGCTGTGTAGCACATTAATTTCGATATCTCTTGTATCGAGGCGTTCACGCCATGCAACTTTAACCTAGGATCTAAACAAGTAGCCACAGTAAAAATAGCAGGCAGTTTACTCCAATATTTATTAAATTTTTGATCCATCACTTTTACTATTTCCTTAAAGGGTCCTATATATCTCCATTTTGTTAACATTGTAGCCATCTTCAGAATTTCTATTACAGCGAGAGGAGAGGTGGGATAGTACGTACCAGACAATAAATTGGTAGACGTGTAGAATACCTCCAAAAATTCAGCTAGGTATGTGGCCATCTGCCATTCCTCTTGAGTTGGCAAGCCGGCTGGGAACTGGGTTAGTAGAAAATGCGTATAGACTTCTCGGTATGCCAGAATGTGTAAAAGCATGTGGTATGTAGAGTTCCACCTGTGGACCACATCTGTAACTGCTCTCCTGCGAGGCATATTATATTGAACACACAACGTTTTAAATTGTTGTGTTCTCGGACTCGAGCTATTAACATACGCTGTCATACCCCTCATTTTGAGAAGAATATCTCCTGCAGCAGCTAAACCATCTTGAACAATTAAATTAATAATGTGACAAACACAGCGAACATGAAATAATTCACCATTAAGTACAGGTTGAAGCGTCTCCTTTAAAGCTGCAACAGCAACTTTATTATTAGAAGCATTATCAAAACTAACACTCATAATCTTATCCTTAATTTTAAATGTGGTGCATGCTTTTAATATAAGAATAGCAATGTTCATTCCATCATGCGGATAAGGGAAGTGCTCGAAAGCGATGATTCTCTTGTGCATAACCCAATCTGCATCAATCCAATGAGCGGTCACACAAGAATAACTAACAAAAGTAAAGGAGATTGCCAAATATCAGAAGTAAGACTAACTTTACCGTCAAATTTATCGAAATAATCGATAAGGCGTGCTTTAGCAGCATTGTACTGTCGGAGTGCATCGGATCTAGTTGTGTTTCTATGAACCTTTTTGTACAAAGGTTGAACGTATGTGTTCATATATCTAGAGTGCTTAGGATTATCGGCAAAAGAAAAGGCTTGTTCATCATGAATAACAAATTCAGCGAGACCGTCTCTTTGCTCTCGCTGATTATAAACAAATAACTTACCGTCAAAAGATAACTGCGTTTGGGTAGGTTCGACGTGGCCTTGTCGAGGTGCACACAGAGGGTAATGCCTGTTAAGATGTCCATTACCACTACCAGACGAAAATAATTTAGCGCAGTACTTACATCGAGCTTTTCGGATGCCGTCCACCGTAACTACATCGAAATGATTCCAACACTCGGCTTTCTTTTTTTCCCCTTTTGGACTTCTGGCTCATTACCGGAGGCATTGCTCGGCCCTTCTTCATCATGACCAGGCATAGGGTTGAGATTATGCCACGGAGTAGTAGCTTCGCCAACCGAGCTGCGTCCTTGACTATAATGCGGGGGGTCTTCATCAGGCGTGTATTCAAAATCTGGAATGTTTTGATTGAACTCCCAATTGGCTTGGGTATCTATCATACAGCCTGTACTCATTCGTCCAGGAACGAATGGTTGTGTTGGTGCTTGGATTGGTGTTTGTGATGGCCGTGGCGCTGGCGCTTGTGCTGGTGGTGGTGCTTGCGATGATGATGATGTTTTTCGTGATGACGATGCACGCCTCATTTTCTTCAATAATCCAGCCATATTTCACGCTAAACTTTGTAAGAGTAACTAAATACACAAGTATAAGAGTAGTAATAAGAAATAACAATTAAAAGAATGAACGAGTAACAAATATTAGAGAGTTAGTAATTAAAAAGAATTTAGCAAGACTAGTAATTAATAAACAAGAGTACTAATTAGTAAATACTAGTAGTAATTAGTAAGAGTAGTAATTGGAGAGGAAAATAGTAGCAAAGCTTGTAGAAATATAGAATGTTTAGGTAAGAGAGAGTAAGAAGATTGGTGTGAAAAATTAGAGAGAAATGGTGTGAATTTATAGATTTTAGAAACTTCACAAAAGACCAAAATACCCCTACAAACTATCCGTTTATAGTTGTTGGGGAGGGTAAGAGTGTAAAGGAGTTGAAAAATATAGGTTAGACTAAAATACCCCCCAAACTAGCCGTTATATTGCTGTTGGGGGGGTAAAAGTGGAATTTTGGAAAAGGGGTGGAAGAAAGGGGGGGAAAAGCAAAAAATTCAAACAAGTGGTGGGGCCAAAACCGGGCCAGACCCGGGCCGCAGACCGGGCCAGATCCGGGCCAGAACCGGGCCGCAGACCGGGCCAGACCCGGGCCGCAGACGGGGCCGACTTCGGGCCGGGCCAAACCCGGGCCGGGCCGGGCTTTTTCGCAGAATCCGAAGGCCTGGTCCAGGCCCAGGCCCCAAGCCTGCTTGTGCTAGGCCGCTACTGTTCATGGACGGGGCCGGGCCAGCCCGGGCCAGAACCGGGCCGGGCCGGGCCAGCCCACGGGCCGCCTGGCCCGTTTGACAACTCTACCTAATCGGGCTAGGGGCGAACCAAGAAAGTCTAATCACAAAAAGCATAATTTATTTATAGTATAATTTCATTATTCATAGTAATTTATTTAACGGCATAAGGTTAGTTAGTAACAAATTCCTACTCTTGCACGAAAGAAACTTAACTGTTAGATGTATATATGCATTACTAATGTGATTACTAATTATACGAGGACAATAATACATGTATAAATTAATAGAATTTAAACCAAAAAAAAAGGAACTAACTTTCTTTCTCCATATGTGAGCCTTGAAGAAGCCGGTACAAAGAACACACTTTTTCCTCTGTTGAAACCTCAAGTTTTCACTCAGTTTTACTACCAGCTCTTGTTCGACTCTTCACTGCTAGCTTCTCCTTATAGAAGTTATAGGCCCTTTTGGTTACTAGTGTTGGAATTGGCTTGAATTTCATTTGATAGATAGATGCCAACCGCAATTGTTGGGTAAAATTAACGTGCATGTGGACGGTATAAAGATTTCACTAGGCTTTTAGCTGAAAATAGGTCTAGCTATTCAACCACATAAATATGTGATTGAAGAATTCATGTATACAATGGATTACGACACGCAAACTAGAAGCTCTCACTTGTTACGACTCTTATAAAAGGAAAGGAGAACATACAACACTCCAAGCCTAAGAAATTAAAAGCTTATGATTGTAGTTCACATGCTAGATCTTGAAGTGTTTTTGTAATAACAATAGTGAGTGAGATTAAATAGGTTTTTGTGTGTGTGTGTGTGTGGGGGGGGGGGGGGGGGGAGTTAGGTAAGTTTGACATATTCGAGATTGGATTTAAGTGAAAGTTCCTTTATAACTTCTTCTCTTTCTATAGTGCGACATTCTTGTTATCTTCCGTGTTAACGTAAGAAAGAAGCCAAACCACGTTTTGTTTTCATGGCCAAATTTTTTTGTGTGGAATTTTTTCCCCTTCTTGTGTTAGCTGTCCTGGTTTTAGGAGCTCAAATCCCAACAACTGGTATCTAAGGTAGCGTTTGAAATCACTTCTAGTTTTGATTTTTTGTTTTAAAAAAAAAAGAAACAAAACCAGTTCACTTTTTATTTTTTACAAAAATAAATAAGTATTTAATTACCTAATTTTTATTTTTAATTTTTTCTTTGGTGGTGGTTTGCGTGACAGTGGCAGGGAGCGGCGATGGTCCATCAGCAGTCGCCGACGATGGATGCCGGTTTTCGGCAGCAGATAGTCACTGGCCAGTGGGTGCCTATGGCCGGCGACAGGTGGTGGCCAGCAACAGTGGGTGGTGACTGTGGCGGTGGGAGGATAGTGGTCTCAAAATAAAAACTAAAACTCAAATTTATAAAGCTGAAGAAAAAAAATTAAAAACGAAAAGAAAATCAAACACAGCCTAAACCTTGGTTATCAACTTTATTATTTTTTAGAATATCAACAAAGAGGAACCACACAAAATATGCGGTAGAGAAATACTCTGGGCCAGAAAGGAAAAGAGTCGGTTGCGTTAGAATTAGCAGATGAAATGCACGCTATACAAGGAAAACCTACCCTATTGCACGCTCTGTAATCTTTGACAAGACCATCAGCTCCATGTGAGCCATTGTTTTTAGGGGGCAAAAGAAGTTCCATCACCAAGGTTCAAAAATCACAATCATGTGTCCCACACTGTTTAAGTAGGCCTAGTTTTTGAATTATGTCACGCAGGCACTTACTAGGTGCTTACTGTTATAATATCCCGAACTTTGGGAGCAGGTTAAAATAATTATCTGTGCTCCAAAAAATAAACAGGCGTTAAATTTGAGCAATACTCGGGTATTAGTGGTGCATAAGAACTTGAAATAATTTTGGGACAAAAAAATAATTTTTAAAATTTTGGGGGTATTTTTGTAATTTTGACAACTTGAAAGGGCCATTTTGCAAATATGAAAATTTTGTGGGTTCATTTGTAATTTCTGAAAATATGCATTAGGTGTCAAGTTTTAGGGGGATTGACCCCATAGATGCCACCTCCTACCATTTGCCTTGATGACTAATGAAGTTTTATATTAAACAAATACATGGAACAAAATTTAAAGGAGTTCGGGTAAGGAAAAAAAATAATAAAGGAAAGAACAAGAAACAGTAATAGAGAAAAGAAGTGGAGCGGGAGAAACGGTGAAGGAAAACAGAAGAGAAGAACAGTGGACCGAAGGAAGAACAGAGCTATTGTGGTGTGGAAGGAAAAACAAGCAAGAATCGAGATGATTCGAAGCCATGTGTAACAGGTTAACCCCCCCCCCCCCCCCAAAACTACTAGTAGTCATGTTCTAGTGTGTGTTGGCGAAGTTTGTGTGTTTTTCGTTACTGTGGGGCAAGTGCTTGAGCCATAAACATGGCTGTCGAGCCATGTTGTCGAGGGGAGTTTTCTGAAGATTTAATGCTGCGGGTGGTGGCTTGTAGCCATGAAATTGTGTAAGCTAGATCATATGATCAATATGTAATCAAATTGGGAGCTGGTAGGAGGCAAGGAAAAAAAAAAGAAGAGGAAACCCAAGGCTGGGCAGCCATGGTGTTGGTGTATATGCTTGAGTGCTTCGGGTGAAAGATTGGGGTGTGAATTATGTGTAAAAGTGTGTGAAATTTGTAAATTAGTGATGTTAGATTATATTTTCAAGTATTGGAATGTATTTAGATGATTGGAGTGTGTGTGTGTGAGCTGTGTGAGTTGAATGAAGTGGGTCTCGGCTGACTGAAGGAGGAAGACGAGTGTGTGCAACTAAGGTGCATTAGTGTGTGTGATAATGTGAATAATAAGTGTTATTGTGGCTAAAGGTAGGAATTATCTTAGGTAACTTTCCACGAATTTTTATAAATAGCTAGAGCCAAAATTAGACAAAGTCTAAAACTGTAATCCCAAATATTTTTACTAGAACTACACTCTGAAATTTTTCAGGAATTTTTGGGATCAGTAAAGGGTGCTAAATAGGGGTACCGATTAAAGAAATTTATCAAATTATTTAACATAGTAAATCAATTTATTTTAATGTGAAAATTTTATAAAAACCGTATTTTACTGATATAATTCATTGTCTAAAATTTTGTGCCATTCTGAGGCCGATAGGTATTTTTCGCGAAACTGACCTTTTAGCGCTCGGTCCCGATATCGGTTCGGGATTTTCTGGCAAAAATTTTGTAAAAGACTTTTTAATCCATAAATGACATTAAGATACTTAAAATATCATTTTAAGATATTTTTGGAATTTTTCTGGTGCCGGAAACCCCAGGGGCATTTTGGTAATTTGCCACTCTGAGAGGGGTATTTTGGTAATTTTACCCATAAAGGGTACCTTTGAGTAAATTTACATACGGTAAGGATATATTAGTTATGTTGCTTACGGAAAGGTCATTTTGACGATTTAAGTGTAACGAGGGGGTATTTTGGTAATTTACCACTCTCGATGGGTATTTTGGTAATTTGACCTAAGAAATGTATTTTTGCTTAAATTTACATATGGGAAGCATATTTTTGTGATTCTACTTATGGGAAGACCATTTTGGTAATTTAAGTCTGAGAGGGGCATTTTGGTAATTTTACACCTTAGGGGCGTTTCGGTAATTTTACATACCCGGGAGGGTAGGTTCATTTTGGGAGTATGCATGAGTCTGTATTAAGTTATAATATTTTGCTATAGTCTGTGTTCTGATGGTTTGATTATTCCGTTTAGGTTAACGTTAAAGACTTTCTGGTTAGGATAATTTAGCTGCGGATCCATGTAAGGGATTCTATCTGAACCCTGGGTAAGGATTTTTGTCTGAACCCTTATTTTGATAACTCGTACTTGTAAGTACTCCTTTGAATTACTTATGACTAATGTCAAACTCTGAAGTATGCATTGATAGCATCCTGTTCTTGTCCAGAAATCCCAATATTGAACTTGGATCGATTATTTGGAAATCTTATGATGCTCGCCTGTTATTGTGTGCCGAGCAGATTTGACAATTGTCTATATCCATTTTTCCGGATTGTTGTGCTTAAAACTAGATAATTATTCGTAATCGTCTTTGTTGTTTATCTGTGATTTTTCTTCTGAAAATTCTGATTTCTTCTGAAAATTCCGAATGCTGACTTATGTCAGTATGATTATTGTTATTGAAATCTGAATTGATTTCGGTGATTGAGCTTATGTTAATGCTCATTGATATTGTTGATTTTTTTATGTTGACCTGAGTTTCTATTCTGTGGGAGGGCGTAATAAGGCTGGTTTGAATCCTGCAGGAAAAGCAAGCTAGGACCCAAGTGGACTAGTATTTTGGTACATCATGCATTTGTACACTCTGTTAGCGTGCCAAAATGGCATTGCAATCGCCCAGGATCAACATTAATTTTTAATTTTCTCTGTTCTGTATATTGTCGTGACTGCTACAATAATGACTAGAAAATATTCTCTGAAATAATTTGTGCTTGGGTTGAAATCCCTTGAGAAATTCAATGTATTTTGAAAAGAATTGTCTCAGATGATCTGTGTACGTTTGAAATATCTCGAGAAAACTCAGTTGTATTTTGAAGATGATCTTTTATTAATCGTTCTGGAACCTATCATGGGTATCATTGTTTATTTTGGTATCTGTTTCTGTGAATTTCGATCATTTTGAGAATCATTGAGTTTTTGACCGTTTGAAGTATTCTGGAAATCGTTGTCAGTTGGATTCTTGGAATCGTTTTGTAATCCTGTTGGTAGTCCTTGTACGACCTTACTGAGCTCTCAAAAGCTCCTTCGTTCGGCTCCCTTCTGCAGGTGATGATCAAATGTAGCAAGTTTAGGAATGGATTAGAGTCTGTGTGAGATTCCGATGAGCTCATCACTACTGTGCAGGGAGACCCCTACATGGGTCAGTTTGTAAAGAACCTAGATCTTAGTAGTTCAAGTTTGAGCAGTTTTGTAATACTGAATGTGAAGAGTTTGAGTTGATATCAGATTAACTGTTTTGGAAGTATGTGTTAGTGAAAAGGTTTTGACAGGTTGATGTGATCCGGTAGGTTAACGACCGGGGAGTTTGGGGCGGCGGAGCTTCGAATTCAGGGGGCTTTACAACTCTACACTTACAAGGACGCTTCTTAGGTGATGATCGAGCGAGATCTCCAGAAGGTTAACTTTTTCTCGACACTCCTTTCTTATTCATAAGAGATAATTCTAGAGTTTTAGAAGAGAAGTCTAAAAAGGTAGGAAACTATGTAAGTATCTATATATCTTTAAAGAGATTTCTCAATAAAAAAATATAAATTGTTTGATGGGGAGAGTCTTTATCATCCCTCGAAGAGGTGGAGTAGTATAAAAAGCCAAGACCATCACTTGGCCAAGGCATCCGAGCATTGTTGTACACAAGCATTCTCCAAGTGATATAGTAAAGCATTCTCCAAAAGTCTGGTATCTCATTGTTCAAATTGTACTTATCATTGCCCATCCCAAGGGAAAAGGTTGATTTAACATAATAGCAAGGGCTTGAATTAGCTAAATGCCACACGGTCGTCGACTTAGTGAAGTCTTTACTCCGTGACACATGACTGTATAAGAGAACAATAACAATTTGCCTTCATTTTTATTCAGTTTTTTCTTATTTGTTCTATTAACCAGTAGCACTTGTTGAACAGTTCTCTAGACATCAAAAACTCAATTGCAACAAAGAACAAGTCCATGTCAAGCATAATATGAACTCCCGTGCATTTTCTTCATTTTTAATAGAAAAAGAGTGAACTGTGAAAAGTATACAAAAAATAATACTTCTTCCGCCCCACATAATTCGATCACTTTTCTTTGCATGCATGTTAAGGATTTAGGTCATATATTGTATATTTCTTATTCTTTTCTTTAAAGAGATAAGGGGAAGAAAGTGGACCAGATGAGAGAAAATAAGTTGGAGGAGTGTTAAATAAAAAGTAAGAAATAGAATTAAAAAGCGTAAGAAGGTGGGGCCAGGAGAGAGAGAAAACGAGTTGGTGGAGAGTAAAATATGGAGAGAAAATAAATTTTTTTAAAAAATAGAAGGGTAAATATGTAAAAATATTACAAAATCTTTCTTAATTTCAAACTGATCAATTTTTGTGGGATGCTCAAAAAGAAAATATGATCAATTTATGTGCAAAGGAGGGAGTAGCAAATAAATCATGTCAATAGCATCAGATTAGCAACACCAGATCAGCACCCAAATTTTCTTTCAGGAAGGAGAATAAAAGGGAAGTATGAAAGGAAACTAAATCTCATTTCTCGGAATTCATAACGTTAGCTCATTAGTAATACCAATCTTCACTCTCATACAAGTTGATACATCATTGAGTTGACTATCAGAGCTCTACATTATCAGCCATGTTGGAGGACATAAATTTGCTTGGCCGATATGTGGATTTCATCATATTTAACACCAAGGGGAATTGAAAGTATATAAACAAGGTCACCGGTAGAGAGGCTAGTACGATAACCGGAAAAATGATCCATGAATTTTTCGGCCCAAACAAAATAATTATGGAACTGAAAGCTATAATCATGGATGTTACGGAAAGGAATAGGGCGATGAGGCCAATTATTAGTCTGTTGGGTAAAGCGTACAGATAATCAATTACTGCATAGCGTGAAGTAAGAACGGATAGAAAGACTAACAATGTAGAGACTGATGAGAACAGAGCAAGTGCATTCGATACTGCAAAGACTGTGAAGGTTGTTTCTCCACGAAAAATAGGGCGGCCATCACTGTTGTTCCCACCTGGTATTGTAATGGCTGATGCAAATGCTATTGAGTTGATAATTGTTGTTGCAACCGTGTAGGAATTTGCCATGCGTGTCACCCATTGCCCTTCTGATGTGACCATGTCAGTGTGCTCAGCGTAAAATACCTCGATAGGTGTCTTATCGTTCACATTCTTGTGTTGTCTTTTTTCAGGCATCACAAGGCTATTCACTTCTTGCATGAGTTCAAGTTTTGAATCAGAGAGTTTGTTTGATAGTTTAAGCAGATAATTATCCCTTAATTCCCTTGAGTTTCTTGCTCACCTGGTTAGTCCTATGTTATTTTCTAGCTAACAAACTCCAACGCCCAACTAGACCTTTGTCTCAAGCAAGTTACATTTTTTTTTTCAAAGAGTTGCAAGTTATATCGCCCATCGATATGATGATTCGAACTCGGACCTTGAGGTTATTCTTCAAGACCTTTGCCACTTTACCCACCCCTTAGGATTATAATAGACCTGGCAAAAATTTATCCGGACCCATTACCCGACCCGTACCCTGGCCAAAATACCGGGTACGGGTACATGTTTTGAATACCCGCCGAAAATAGACCCGTACCCGAACCGACCCGTAATTTTTGGGTCGGTCCGGGTCGGATTGCGGGTTACCCGGTTTACCCGTTTTTTTAAACTATAAGATGAAGTGCTAGGGTTTCTTTCGGTCACTCACTCATTCCATTCTTCTCTCATATTGCGCCGCTCTTCCTTCACTCTCTGAACTCTCTCTTCCTCGCATGACGGCCGGCGTCCTCTCACGATCTCTCTTAGCCACCAGTCAGATCAGATCCATCGACAACCAACATCCCGCCACCGTCATCTCCGATTAGATCTACCGTCGCTTTGCCGCCACCGTCATCTCCGATTAGATCTACTGTCGCTTTGCCGCC
Source organism: Escallonia herrerae (assembly GCA_033070095.1). NCBI lineage: Eukaryota > Viridiplantae > Streptophyta > Magnoliopsida > Escalloniales > Escalloniaceae > Escallonia > Escallonia herrerae. Next base: position 30,331 of record JAVXUP010003627.1, on the reverse strand, counting down.
ACCGTCATTCCGATCAGATCTGGCGTCGCTTTGCCTCCACTTGCCATCGCTCCGCTGCCACCGTCATTTCGATCAGATCTGCCATTGCTTTGCCTCCACTTGTCGTCGCTCCGCTGCCACCGTCATTCCGATCAGATCTGTCGTCGCTTTGCCTCCACCTGCCGTCGCTCCGCTGCCACAATCGTCTCCGATCAGATCCTCCGTCGTTCTGCCTTCACCGCCGTCTTCGATCAGATCAGCCGTCGTTCTGCCGCCACCGTCGTCTTCGATCAGATCCACTGTCGTTCTGCCGCCACGTCGTCTTCTATCAGATCCGCCACCACTGCGCTGCCACCGTTCCTATCAAATCTATTTATATTATTTGTGTTTGTATTTTGTACGTATTTAAGTTTTTTACTACTTCAAAAGTAAGAATTAATTTGTAGCCTGTAGGTAATGTTTTGGTTTTTTTGTTGAGATATTGTTTTGTCTGGAGATAGGAGTGATTGTGTTGAAATTGAGAATCTGAGATCATCACTGCCGTGTAGCAATGCAACTAGAAAGAGATTGTAGTCTACTATCAAAAGGAAATTAGTGTAAAATTATTTACTATTAAGTGTTTATGTTAAGTAGTTAAAAAAGGCCTAATATATAAACAAAAAGTCTATTAAAATCTGTTTGTTTAAAAAAAAAAATTAAGCATGTACCCGCGGGTAATACCCTACCCGCAAGGGTAGGGTACGGATCCTGAAAAACCCTACCCGTAAAAATCCGGGTAAAAATTACCCGACCCGATTTTACCCGGACCCGACCGGGTTTTACCTGTACCCCAACGGGTATACCCGTTTGCCAGGTCTAGGATTATTGCAATTGGTTAGATCAACTCTTTTAAACTAACCCCATATCCAAACACTTCTTCCCATCTATATTTTCCTGCCAACCAAGCCATTTCTACCTTCTAACCACGTTACCCTATGACAAGCGAATTTTCTTGGCATCTTATATAGCTCATCAAAGACGTTCAAAGCATTTCAAGTCATGCTCTCTTAGCTATTCCCATCTTGCCATTGTCATTACTTCTAGGTATTTTCATCGTGAGTACACTTATTCATGCACGAATTATAATTCACCTACGCTCATCCCATGTATGTTTTGTTTCCTAGTTGCCAAACATTAGCCACTCGACATAGCTAGTCTCACCATCGTCGACATCATCATCATTATCTAAGCCTTCCCCCCAAACTACTGGCCTTGACTACACATGTGCTCTTCTGATTTCTCGGAACCATATATTATTTTCCCATTAAATCTAGAACTATTTCTAGCCCTCGTCTTGTTCCATCGGCTGGTCATACATCACCCCTTCTTACTGGGGCACCTATAGGCCACGCCTCTCCTATTTCTGAATATCCTTATTCCTTTTTCTATACTTCCTGCTGCCCGGTCTCATCCACCCAAGCAGTCGCACTTCAGTTAAACTCATCTTATGTTTATGACATTTCTAAGTTGCCTAGCATTCTGTAGCATACACAACACCATGACCATACGAAACTCCACAAGATCTGTTCCAAAGCTCTGTGAAACATGATCAATTTCTCCCTCCTCATGCAATCCTAACCATCCAAAAAAAGTTATCCATGTGCACCTCTTTTCCATCCTCAATCCTTCGTTTGTCTTCCTAACTCTGAATACTTGTCAAAACCTATCTCCCATGATGAAGATTCCAAGTGCGATTTAGTAGTGTTTTCTTTGAAGAATAGGCCACGACAAGTTCAAAGCCAAAGTCGCAGCCCCAAATGTAATGAAACGCAAAGTGACTAACATAAATTGCAGTGGTGGTGGGCTCGCTAATCCAGTAACGTGTTAATGATGTTTGTGATGGGAGTGCTAATGTGGTGGTGTGTTGGTGGTGGGCGTCCTCATGTGGTCGTGGGCATGCTAATGTGGTGGTGTGTTGATGTCGTTTAGAATTGTCAAATGGTGGATGTTGCCAGTGGTGAAGACGGCAAGACAATTTTTTCTCCCCTGTAATCTAGATTTGGTCCAAACATAAGATGGAATTTGTAGCTTATCCAGCCTTTTATCTGACAATATATATTATTCTGACTTATCCACCATTATCTAGTGCTATCCTACTGAATAACCTAGTTCAGCAAATGCAACCTGATATACAAATTTAAATATGTCCATTAGTGTTATCCCAGTCCAACCAGTTGGTTTGACCCAAAATTGGCCGTTATGACACTGAAACCGGCCCATTTATGTCACGACATCCGGTTCTAGTGCAAAATTGGTCCAAATCAAGAATTAGACTTGTGAAGTCACCATTTCACAGTTAAATCAATCCGACCGGCCGGTCTAGTTAGTTTCTGATAACTACGGTGTTGAGAACCCTAGTAGGGATAATATACTAATAGACTAGTAATAACTTGACAAAACTATGCTTTCCGCTTACAATCTGTAGAAGCATCTGTTGTATTGTCTAACACTGCCCTCAAACTCATGCTAATTATACTACGACTCACAAGACTTTGTACAAAATCAAGCCGAGCAAAAACTGACCCAACATTATCAATATGTATGCCAAAATCACGAATAACAAACGACAGGACAATCACACCGGACGAATTCCTTGAAGCAAATCATCTCAAACTAACCAATTAACATCATCCACAACATAGCTACTGATGCTGACTCAATAGTCCATTCACTAAACTCCGTAATTCCTTTCAAAATCACGAAGATAATGTAACCACAAAATTCTCTTGCACATTGTTCCCAACCTACTTTAGTCGCACCTAAGGGCCCACCAGGGGTCTCGTTTTGCGCAACATGTCACGTGTTTAACGGCCAAATTTTCAACGCTCTCAAGCCGGTCAAAGCAACGCATACTCAAGTCACGTGAATTGCTCGTGAAACAACTAAGGCATGCCTTCCACCTCAAGCGGGTTGGCCACCTTGGGGGTCGGCCACCTCAAGGGGGTCGGCCACCTTAGAGGGGTCGGCCACCCTAGGGGGTCGGCCACTTTAGAGGGGTCGGCCACCTACCTTGACAACCGACGACCATCGCTAGTAGTTGCTCGTCGTACTTGCGACTACCGTCGCTCGAGGCCACTCTCTATCGCCGCGACGATTATTACCCATAGTCGCGATGACCGACGCTCTCGGCGACACTCGGTAGCCCCGATCCCCGTCGCTCTCGGCCGCGCTCCTTCACTGCGACGACCGTTGCTCGTTGTCATACGCCATCCACACAACGCTCGCCGTCGCCCGCGTGCCGGCTTCGTGGTGCCTGTCACCCGTGATCGTGCGAAGTCTACCGTCGCCACGGGCCGACTTTGTGACGCTCGTCGCCTACTACCGCGCGCCATCCCCGTGACCTCTGTAGCCCACGTGCTATCACTATACATAGTCGGCCGCACCCATGCGCCGCGCCGCGCTGCTGATATAGTCGTGCCCCCTGGATGTAACATCCTGGAATTTTCCAGAACATTAACACTCAATCGATCAATGCTTACTTATTCCATCCATTCAGTACCACTAAGGATTAGCCAAAAACATCTATATCAGAGCTTTACAATAACTCAACTGTCTCAACAAACCGTTCTTATTTAAAACCAATGAGATGTACTTAATTTATTAAGTTACACACTAGTCCCCTCGCAGGGGGCTTAAATAACAAACAATGAAAATGCTAATCTAACCTATAATCAAGCTCATTGGTCCAAACTCTTACTGACCATTATTTCCCGCAGAAGGGAACAGAAAAAGGGAGTAAGCTTTTGAGAGCTCAGTAAGGCGCTCAAAATTCAGAAAACGGATTTCAAATGATTAATAGATTTATTTCAAAGGCAATGAGGAAGAGATTCGACTCTCTACCTTAAATCAGATATCAATGAAAACAATTCAATTACACTGTATGCAATGCAGATGATATTGACATGAATAAATTTGCAAAGCCACATAGGGGGTGCAGGGAAACACTTAGCAAAGCCACACAGGCAGTGCAGGGTAATCACTTAGCAAAGCCACAAAGGCGATGCTCAATAACACTGTTGTTACATATTCATATTTACACTAGCTAGACCCTTAAGGTACTAGCATCTCCCGATAATAACAGGCCATCCTTATATCACCCCCGATATAGACCATTCTTATAACTCCTCATTACACTAACTCATGTCAATATGCAGAATGCAATAACCGATGAATCGATGATAAATTCGATGCATAATGAGAAATAAATACACAGCATCGAAAAGGAATTTCAATAAACATATAAGGCTCAAAACGGGGTATTAATGGCAATCGATGCAATTCCATCACAAATATAAGTGAGTCCAATCAAGACGTCAATAACAATCAAGAAAGAATATTATGATATCAATAGATGTATTAGGGTTTCGGAAGAAATCCCTTACCTTAGTCCAAGCTATGCACTGCTCAACGGCCTCGATCCAAAATTCTTTGAATTAACCTAGGTCGGGCAATTTATTTATCAGAACGCTATCCACACGGATATATATTATAAATCTAATATAACTACCCACAATATACTCATTTCTCTACCCAGAACGACGAAATTCAAAGCAGTTTCCCACTCGGTCAACCTAACCCGACACTCGTCACACTCCACGAGACTCTGAAATATCTCAAAAATATTCTTATCGTTCATTAAGCATTATTTATAGCTTAATAGAGCATATGGGATAAAAATATAATTTTTGATTATTTTTGAAACAAAAATAATTTCCTTAAATACACTAAAAACCAATAAATTTTCATAATTGCTTCTAGCTGGAAATAAGGACTCAAATTTTTTTTCTACAAGCCTTAATATATGTATAAAAATTATAGAAATAAAAATCAGGATTTAAAAGGCACTAAAACTATTTCTTTATTTTTAGTTTTGCTAAACTCAATGAGATATGAAAAATGATATCAAATCAACTTCAAAAATTATTAAAATTTTACTGAGTCTTTATTATAGTATAAAAACATTACTATAATTTTTCCAAAACATTTTCATGGGTTTAAAGGCTCCAAAGAATTTTTATATATCTGAACTTACCGAAAATATAATAAATACATACGATATCAGAAAAATATGAAATTTTCTCAGAAATTATAATATTGCACTAAGAATCATCCTGTAAATTGTCAGAATTTTTGGACAAGCGTACAGTACCCAACAGCCACGTGGTACAACTGTTCATGCACAGTGTACAACGTTTGCTGGTGAGACCCATCACTGTTGCACCTCCTTCTTCTTATTTGCTGTCCAAACCCAGAACACTCACACGCTCATCACGACTGTCTCTCCTCTTCCCCTTTACACACACTATCACACAAACACACACATTACACACATACAAATGTACACTAATCATACACTCACTTTCTTCACAATAACATATGCAAGTCCAACACTGTACAAGAGACTACTACTACTCTCCCTTTCCCTTTTCACTCCACTCACGTACACAGCTTTTTCATATGCACACTCCACATTTGCACACCTACTATTTCACTCCATCCACACACTTTAGTTCTCAATCCCCATTCAGCCCTCACACAGGTTATACAACACCTCACATTTGCTCCAAAGTGCACCACATACACTCATATCAGGCGCACAAACCCACAAAAACACCCAGCTATCATCACGGCAGTCCCCACCATGCATGCCGCGTACGCAACATACGCACTCCCAACATACTTATGGAGACACACACACGGTTTACACCTGCTCTTTATACACAATATACACTTATTCGCACCCATGAACACCCACTTAATTCACACACAAAAGAAAATGGTCATGACAATCCTGAACCCATCCCTTGACCCTCACAAAGCACTGTAAATTTTAACTATGGCAGCCCATCTTCTCTCCTTTACATTACACTAACATATATCACACACATATATAGATCTACCTACACCACACAAACAAAAACTCACGCACTCCCTGCTTCATGGTTATTCCCCCCCCCCCCCCTCCATTTCACCTACACACACTCAGCTACACACTACCGACAATATACACTAAAACAAGAAATTAAATGGAAGAATTTTGGCATCGAACCGTACCGAAAAATTTCACTTCACTGGATCGGAAACGTCGCCGATTTTCAACCCTTGCTCTCTCCTTCTATTTCTCCTTTTACACAACAATTTCTTCTCTTCCTGTCTCTCTTGGCATCTCTCTGTATCTCACTTTTTCTCTCAGTCGTGGTAAACCAAAGAACACGACGTGGGTGGTGGATGCTCCAGAAGATATAAGATGATTTATATATAAACCCTATGTGGTAAATCACAAAAAGAACCCATACACTCTCATTAGTAGTTAAAATTTACCCAAACTTTTATTATTGCAAAATGGTCCAAAAATAAAAATAATTATGACAATTTATGCGCTAGAAAAATTATTAGCAGCCTGTTACGCTAACCCGCTTCTCTATTTGTCCCTAAAGTATTCTTATGCAAAGGAAAATAATTCGTCTCTAAAGACACACGTCAATGCAAAATCTTGCGTATAAAAATCACCGCTTAACAAGAATTTAACCAGCTAGGCTAATACAAGGTTCAGGGTGTTACACTGGCTCTCTGTCACACTATCGTGCCCCTGGCACCATACGCACTTCATGGCGCCCATGCGCCACAATCATGTTACATGCTTCACGTGCACCATGCTCATTCACCACACCATGCGCCCTCGCCATAGATGTGAAACGTGCTTTGACTTGCTCTCTGGAGTGTGCAGCATCCCGCGGGGATAGGCGACTCCTCCGGGATACTATCTCTGCCAGGAAGCTTTTCAACTCCCCTTCCGCCAGGTAGACAGCTCCTTCGGGATGCTACCTCGGCCCGTTAGGTAGACGGCTCCTCCGGGATGCTACCTCGATGTGTTCCAAGTGCTCCAGCATAAGGACTCACCCGTGGGATAGGCGACTCCTCCGGGACACTATCTCCGCCAGGAAGTTTTTCAACTCCCCTTCCGCCAGGTAGAAGGCTCGTCCGGGATGCTACCTCGGCCTATTAGGTAGACAGTTCCTCTGGGATACTACCTCGACGCACTTCGAGTGCTCCGGCACAAGGACTCACCCGCGGGATAGGCTCGCTCTCTAAGACACTATCTCCGTCAGGGAGTTTTTCAACTCCCTTTTAGCCAGGTAGACGGCTCCTCTGATGCTATCTCGGCCCGTCAGGTAGACGGCTTCTCTGGGATGCTACCTTGACGCGTTCCGAGTGCTCCGGCACAAGGACTCACTTGCGAGATAGGCTCGCTCTCTAAGACACTATCTCTGCCAGGGAGCTTTTCAACTCCCCTTTCGCCAGGTAGACAGTCCCTTCGGGATGCTACCTCAACCCATCACGTAGACGGCTCCTCCGGGATTTTACCTCGACGTGCTTCGAGTGCTCCGGCACAAGGACTCACCCACGGGATAGGCTCGTTCTCTAAGACACTATCTCCTCCAGGGAGCTTTTCAACTCCCCATCTGCCAGGTAGACGGCTCCTCCGGGATGCTACCTCGGCCCGCCCGTCAGGTAGACGACTCCTCCAGGATGCTACCTTGACGTGCTCCGAGTGCTCCGGCACAAGGACTCACCCGCGGGATAGGTTCGCTCTCTAAGACACTATCTCTGCCTGGGAGCTTTTCAACTCCCCTTCCGCCAGGTAGACGGCTCATCCGGGATACTACCTCCCCCATCAGTAAGACGGCTTCTCCAGGATGCTACCTTGACGAGCTCCGAGTGCTCCGGCACAAGGGCTCACCTGCGGAATAAACATGAAACCAATGACAACATGGCCTTATAATCAAGTTTTCCCAATGCAGTTACAGGTGGCTGTTATAAAAAATTTTGTACCTATGATTTCAAGAAATTTCCAAAGGGTTGTATATAACTTCTGTGACACTACAAGTGAAAGTAAATGAAACCAGTCAGAAAAAGAAGGGAAATGCAGAAGTGAGAGAATATTTCTAGCAGGTCACACAAGCCACTGGCACGAGTAATTTCAACCAACAGGACAACTGATGTTGCTCGATCAGTGTTGGGGCATGAACCTTTGAGTACCTTTCTTGGCATTTCTTAATGCACGAACATATTACAGTCAGTTGCAAGCTAAATCGAGCTTGTGCAAGACTGGACCACTAACATGTGCGGCTATGTCAATGTATCTGAAGTCAAGTGAAAGTGACAGCGAAGATGTGAACTTTCCGGTGTCATAGTAAATATGACGTATGAGAGGGAATCCCTAGATCAATTGGCCCATTTTAGTGTTGGCCATTGTGCCTCCAATGGGAAGGAGTGACTTGCCAAGTTAATGGGAGCAAATTCAGAGTTTATACAGATATAGCACAAGCAAGAGCGGCAAAGGAGATGACCGCAATGCGGTATAGTTAATAGCTGAGGGAATTCCTGTAGCCAACGGAACACTAGTGTAGGTATAAGGCTTGGTTGTGCTAAGTTAAATGCCACACGATCTCGTCTTATTAAACGCACTGGTCAAATTAATCAAATCCAGAGACTGTCTGGTTACAGAAACAAATTAAGCCCAAACTGGTTATGCCACGTCGAAAACTGAGTCCAAAAGCATCTTAATTTCGTTCTTCTTGTCATGGCATTGCATACCCTGAGCTTGCGTGCTATGACAAAGCTACTGCCTACTTGAATATTAAATCTTAGATGTAAATGTCATAACTTATGAACAACACCATAGACGCGTAGAAAAATATCTAAACTATCACCAGTATTCTCAGCATCATCTCCATTGACGGCGAGTGGCACATTTTCTATCTCCATCGGGACACCTGGAAAAGAAAACAGTTAGCAGTATAACTTCCACCAAAAATGTTCCAAGTGCGAATGACGGGTAGCAAATGGAATGTGGCATTTGACTTGTTAACCTATGACTATGAATGCACACGAAGACAAGTGGATGATAAGTCTGAAAACACGTTATTGAACTTCTATGAATGCACACAAAGATAAGACAGACGATACAATCAAGATAGGATATGATATTTCATCCAATGGCCTGTATCTGAAGTCTTATTGGTTTAACTACCGGTATCTAGCAGCAAGTATCATGAGGAAAAGCAGCTACTTTTTCATTCTAAAATGCATTACTAGAGAAATATGACGGCCACAGGAAGCAAAGCTATGTAGATATCGAGCATAGAGAAACACACTAAACATACAACTAATCCCAGGAAAGTTCATCGACCATCAATAAACAGGAAGATGAATCTGAAGTAACACCCTCTGATTTGAAAGTAATAGGAAACAAAATTAAGGCTAAAGATTCTTTAATGGTCAAAACAGTCATGTCTTTCCGAAACAAAAGTTACTACAGAAAATGGTGTATTGTATTAAATTCAAATTGACTATGTATGGCAATTACGTTTACAACACTCAATTTTCAAGCTTAGACAAAAAATTGGTTAAAATCCAAAGATAAAAAGAGACTTTTAACATTTCTTTCAAAGATTGTAATATTCGTCAAAGGTAAATTGACTACTAGGTTGTTTAACAAGATTTAAAAACAAGCTAATGAGTCATAGTATGGTACTATGTATGAGGGTAGGCAAACATATATAGACCCGAAAAAAAAAAAGGAACTAAATATCTAAGAATACAATTAATGTCATAGTATGGTGCTACGTACGAGGGTAGGTAAACATATATAGACCCATAAAAAAAAGACTAAATATCTAAGAATGCAATAAATGTCATACACTGGTCTCCACTATGGCTGCTATTTTCTTGCGTGGGCTAAAAGAGAGAGAGATATAAAGGGTAGGCAAGGGATGGAGAAATAACATGCTGGGGGTTCACTTTTCTGATCTTGTTTGGAGTTATAAAATGCCAAAACACTGCTCACTTGTACTATTCGCAGCACCCTAAATAGCCCCAAACAAAATCCTATAAACCTAAGCTCTAGCCCGCCATACCAGATTGTAGGACAGCCCTGTACCAATGTTAAAAGCGTAAACTCAATCAGATCTCTTATTGTGTATCTAATCAGTAGTGATACTTCTCTTGTTATTTCAAAATTGCAGAATATTAATAAAGAAATTAAGATTTAGAGGTGCGTAAAATGCTTCTTAAATATAGCTAAAACCTTTTCAAATACAAACTTTAAATTACTGTGGCAGCTCTGTCTTCGTACTCAACAAAGCCCAATTTTTATGTTCATCTAAGGAGGGGTGTAACTTGGGCCGGGTAACCCGTGAACAACATCACCAGCAGCAAAAATATGGATATGGACTTATTTTTATAGTGATCATGGTAGACGTGGGCTCAAAATTTTGAGCTTATAAAAAATATGAGTTGGACATGAGGCAAAGGTCTCTACAAGTCCGTCTAGCCCTTGGGAAAACCAGTCCGTCTAATATATATGTATAATGTTTCTTTGAGTCATTAAAAACCGTGGATCATATAAGTATGCAATCTTGATCTTCAAACTCTTAACCTAATAGAATACTACTCTATTTCTTTTTTATACTTTCTGAACTTTCAGCCTCCTATTTTGACAAAGTCAAAGTCATAAAGCAAAAGGCGTGCTCATATTCTTGTCTTATTTTTCTGAACCAGGTTGAGCGACGGTTCCCTCTTCTGTTTAGGGATCTTCAAAGACTTTACTTTTCCTGCTTTAATTCTTATTATAGGATAGAAATTCTTGTCTTTTAAGTGAAAGTTCCTTTGTAACTTCTTCTCTTTCTATAATGCGACATTCTTGTTATCTTCCTCGTTAACGTAAGAAAGAAGCCAAACCACGTTTTGTTTTCATGACCGAATTTTTTTGTGTGGAATTTTTTCCCCCCTTCCCCTTCTTGTGTTAGGTGTACAGGTTTTAGGAGCTCAAATCCCAACAACTGGTATTTAAGGTAGCATTTGAAATTACTTTCAGTTTTGATTTTCTGTTTTCAAAAAAAAAAAAAATCAAAACCAGTATACTTTTTATTTTTTACAAAAATAAATGAGTATTTGATTACCCTATTTTTATTTTGAGTTTTTTCTTTGGTGGTGGTTTGCGTGGCGGTGGTGGGGAGCGCTGGCGGGGAGCGTCGATGGCCCGTCAGCAGTCGTCGCCGGTGGTCGGCGGCAGATAGTCCCTGGCCAGCGGGCTGCTATGGCCGTCGACAGGCGGTGGCCAGTGACAGTGTGTGGTGACTGTGGCAGTGGGAGGGTGGTGGTCTCAAAATAAAAACTAAAACTCAAAACTCATAAATATGAATTTTTAAAAACAGCCATGTTTCAAAAACTGAAAGAAAAAAATAAAATAAAAATTGTGTCATACGCGTTTTTTTTCCAATTTACAAAATTAGAGACAAAAAGGAAATCAAACACATCCTAAACCTTTGGTTATCAACTTTATTATTTTTGCGAAGCAACAAAGTGGAACCGCACAAAAAATGCGGTAGAAAAATACTCCGGGCCTGAAAGGAAAAGAAGTTCCATAACCATTGTTTTTAGGGAGCAAAAGAAGTTCCATAACCAAGGTTCAAAAATCACAATCATGTGTCCCACACTGTTTAAGGAGGCCTACTTTTTGAATTATGCCACGCATGCACTAACTAGACGCTTACTGTATACCTGCGGGGACACTTATAAGGTGATGACGGGGCGAGGTCCCAGAAGGTTAACTTTTTCTCGACACTCCCTTCTTATTCATAAGAGATAATTTTAGAGTTGTAGAAGAGAAGTCTAAAAAGGTAAAGAACTATGTAAATATCTATATATATTTGAAGAGAATTCTGAATAAAAAAATATAAACTGTTTGATAGGAAGAGTCTTTATCATCCCTTGAAGAGGTGTAATAGTATAAATAGCCAAGACCATCACTTGGCCAAGACATCCGAGCATTGTTGTACACAAGAGTTCTCCAAGTGATATAGTAAAGCATTCTCCACAACTCTGGTATCTCATTGTTCAAATTGTACTTATCATTGCCAGACCCAAGGGAAAGGTTGATTTAGCATAATAGCAAGGGCTTGAATTAGCTAAAAGCCACACGATCGTCGACTTAGTAAAGTCTTTACTCCGTGACACATGACTGTATAAGAGAACAATAACAGTTTGCCTTCCTTTTTATTCAGTTATTTCTTATTTGTTCTATTAAACAGGAGCACTTGTTGAACAGTTCTTTGGACATCAAAAACTCAATTGCAACTAAGAACAAATGCATGTCAAGCATAATATGAACTCCGTACATTTTTTTCATTTTTAATAGAAAAAGAGTGAACAGTGAAAAGTTTACAAAAAATAATACTTCTTCCGTCCCACATAATTCAATCACTTTTCTTTGCACGCATGTTAAGAATTTAAGTCATATATTGTGCGTTTCTCATTCTATTCTTTAAAGAGATAAGAGGAAGAAAGTGGACCAGGAAAGAGAAAATGAGTTGGAGGAGTGTTAAATATAAAGAGAATAATAGAATTAAAAAGTGTAAGAAGGTGGGGCCAGGAGAGAGAAAACGAGTTGGTAGAGAGTGAAATATGGAAAGAAAATAAATTGTAAAAAAAATAGAAGGGTAAATATACAAAAAAAATTACAAAATCTTTCTTAATTTGAAACTAATCAATTTTTTTGGGACGCTCAAAAAAGAAATATGATCAATTTATGTGCAAAGGAAAGAGTAGCAAATAAATCAAGTAAGTCAATAGCATCAGATTAGCAACACCAGATCAGCACCCAATTTTGCTTTCGGGAAGGAGAATAAAAGGGAAGTATGAAAGGAAACTAAATCTTATACCTCGGAATTCATAACATTAGCTCATTAGTAATACCAATCTTCACTCTCATACAAGTTGATACATCATTGAGTTGACTATCAGAGCTCTACATTATCAGCCATGCTGGAGGACATAAATTTGCTTGGCCGATATGTGGATTTCATCATATTTAACAGCAAGGGGAATTGAAAGTATATAAACAAGATCACCGGTAGAGAAGCCAGTACGACAACCGGAAAAATGATCCATGAATTTTTCGGCCCAAACAAAATAATTATGGCAGTGAAAGCTATAATCATGGATGTTACAGAGAGGAATAGGGCGATGAGGCCAATTATTAGTCTGTTGGGTAAAGCGTAGAGATAATCAATTACTGCATAGCGTGACGTGAGAACGGATAGAAAGACTAACAACGTAGAGACGGATGAGAACAGAGCAAGTGCATTCGATACTGCAAAGACTGTGAAGGCTGTTTCTCCGCGAAAAATAGGGCGGCCATCACTGTTGTTCCCACCTGGTACTGTAATGGCTGATGCAAATGCTATTGTGCTGATAATTGTTGTTGCAACCGTGCAGGAATTTGCCATGCCTGTCACCCATTGCCCTTCTATTGCGACCATGTCAGTGTGCTCAGCGTAAAATACCTCAATAGGTGTCTTATCGTTCACATTCTTGTGTTGTCTTTGTTCAGGCATCACAAGGCTATTCACTTCCTGCATGAGTTCAAGTTTTGAATCAGAGAGTTAGCTTGATATGTTCAAGCAGATAAATATCCCTTAATTCCCTTGAGTTTCTTGCTCACCTGGTTAGTCCTAAGTTATTTTTCCAGCTAACAAACTCCAACACCCAACTAGACCTTTGTCTCAAGCAAGTTGCATTTTTATTTCCAAAGAGTTGCAAGTAATATCGTCCAACGGTATGATGATTCGTACTCGGACCTTGAGGTTACTCTTCAAGACCTTTGCCACTTCACCCACCCCTTAGGATTGTTGCAGTTGGTTAGATCAACTCTTTTAAACTAACTCCCATATCCAAACACTTCTTCCCATCTATATTTTCCTGCCAACCAAGCCATTTCTACCTTCTAACCACGTTGTTACCCTAGCACAAGTGAGTTTTCTTGGCTTCTTATACAGCTCATCAAAGACGTTCAAACCATTTCAAGTCAGGCTCTCTTAGCTATTCCCATCTTGCTATTGTCATTACTTCTAGGTTTTTTCATCGTGGGTCCACTTATTCACGCACGAATTATAATTCACCTACGCTCATCCCATGTATATTTTATTTCCTAGTTGCCAAACATTAGCCACGCCACTTAGCTAGTCTCACCATCGTCGACATCATCATCACTGTCGACATCATCATTATTATCTAAGCCTTCCCCCCAAACTACTGGCCTTGACTACACACGTGCTCTTCTGATTTCCCAGGAACCATATATTCTTTTCCCATTAAATCTAGAACTATTTCTAGCCCTCGTCTTGTTCCATCGGCTGGTCATAGATCACCCCTTCTTACTGGGGCACCTATAGGCCACGCCACTCCCATTTTTGAATATCCTCATTCCTTTTTCGATACCTCCTGCTGCCCGGTCTCATCCACCCAAGCAGTCGCACTTCAGTTAAACTCATCTTATGTTTATGACATTTCTTAGTTGCTTAACATTCTGTAGCATACACAACACCACGACCACACGAAACTCCGCAAGATCTGTTCCAAAGCTCTGTGAAATGTTAACATGATCAATTTCTCCCTCCTCTTGCAATCCTAACCATCCAAAAAAAGTTATCCATGTGCACCTCTTTTCCATCCTCAATCCTCCGTTGTCTTCCTAACTCTGAATACTTATCAAGACCTAATTCCCATGATGAAGACTCCAAGTGCGATTTTGAAGAATAGGCCACGACAAGTTCAAAGCCAAAGTCGCAGCCCCAAATGTAATGAAACGCAAAGTGACTAACATAAATTGCAGTGGTGGTGGGCTCGCTAATCCAGTAACGTGTTAATGATGTTTGTGATGGGAGTGCTAATGTGGTGGTGTGTTGGTGGTGGGCGTCCTCATGTGGTCGTGGGCATGCTAATGTGGTGGTGTGTTGATGTCGTTTAGAATTGTCAAATGGTGGATGTTGCTGGTGGTGAACGACAAGACAATCTTTTCTGGCCTGTAATCTAGATTTGGTCCAAACATAGGATGGGATTTGTAGCTTATCCGGCCTTTTATCTGACAATATATCTTATTCTGACTTATCGACCCTTATCTAGTGCTATCCCACTGAATAACCTGGTTCAGCAAACGCAGCCTGAGTATGTTATACAAATGTAAACATGTCCATCAGTGTTATCCAGGTCCAACCAGTTGGTTTGACCCAAAACAAGCCGATTTGACCCAAAACTGGCCGTCATGACACTGAAACTGGCCCATTTATGTCACGACATCTGATTCTAGTGCAAAACTGGTCAAAATCAAGAATTAGACTTGTGAAGTCACCATTTCACAGTTGAATCAATCCGACCGGCCGGTCCAGTTAGGTTCTGATAACTACGGTGTTGAGAACCCTAGTAGGGATATTATACTAACAGACTAGTAATAACTTGACTAAACTATGCTTTCCGCTTACAATCTGTAGAAGCATCTGTTGTATTGTCTAACACTGCCCTCAAACTCATGCTAAGTAAAGTTTAGGCCACCCCAAGATACCCTTCAACCTTGAGCGTGTACGTAACTCTTACACAGTCAACAGAAAAGAATGACGTCGAAACATTAAGACATGTAACCACATTTACCTTAAACCATTGTAATTCATGTTGCATCTGTAAAACCGCACTGGAAACAAGATCCAGTTGCTGCTGCTGTGCTCTGTATCCAGCCAAATGCAAGATGTTGTTCCCTTTGTTGTCCAAAGACTCTAATAAGAACTTTCTGTTCCCTGCACTCAAACCATTGACTATGGAATTGAAAACATTTTCATGGCGGTAGATAACTGCAAGATGGAGCGCACTGCGTCCATCTTCATCAAAAAAAGTATGTGCATAGGATGATCTCCCTAAAATCTCCCCAACAATTTCATCAATCCCGAATTTAGCCGCCAAACGTATGGATCGAGAACACCTCTTGTCGGCATCTGAGCTATGTAACAGTTTCTCACACAAGCACTTGACAAGTTGAACGGCTTGACGGTGCAAAGATTTTGTGACACGAATGCTCTTCATATGGGGCACTGCAATAAACATGAAACCAATGACAACATGGCCTTCTAATTAAGATTTCCCAATGCAGTTACAGGTGGCTGTTATAAAAATTTTGTACCTATGATTTCAAGAAATTTCCAAAGGGTTGCATATAACTTCTGGGACACTACAAGTGAAAGTAAATGAAACCAGTCAGAAAAAGATGGGAAATGCAGAAGTGAGAGAATATTTCTACCAGGTCACACAAGCCACAGGCATGAGTAATTTCAACCAACAGGACAACGGATGTTGCTCGATCAGTGTTGGGGCATGAACCTTTGAGTACCTTTTTTGGCATTTCTTAATGCAGGCACATTTTACAGTCAGTTGCAAGCTAAATCGAGCTTGTGCAAGACCGGACCAGTAACATGTGCAGCTATGTCAATGTATCTGAAGTCAAGTGAAAGTGACAGCGAAGATGTGAACTTTTTGATGTCATAGTAAATATGACGTATGAGAGGGAATCCTCAGATCAATTGGCCCATTTTAGTGTTGGCCATTGGACCTCCTATGGGAAGGAGTGACTTGCCAAGTTAATGGAGCAAATTCAGAGTTTATACGGATATAGCACAAGCAAGAGCGGCAAAGGAGATGACCGAAATGCGCTATAGTTAATAGCTGAGGGAATTCCTGTAGCCACCGGAACACTAGTGTAGGTATAAGGCTTGGTTGTGTTAAGTTAGATGCCACACGATCGTCTTATTAAACACACTGGCCAAATTAATCAAATCCAGAGACTGTCTGGTTACAGAAACAAATTAAGCCCAAACTGGTTATGCCACATCGAAAACCGAGTCCAAAGCATCTTAATTTCGTTCTTCTTATCATGGCATTGCATAACCTAAGCTTGCGTGCTATGACAAAGCTACTGCCTACTTGAATATTAAATCTTAGATGTAAATGTCATAACTTATGAACAACACCATAGACGCGTAGAAAAATATCTGAACTATCACCAGTATTCTCAGCATCATCTCCATTGACGGCGAGTGGCACATTTTCTATCTCCATCGGGACACCTGGAAAAGAAAACAGTTAGCAGTATAACTTCCACCAAAAATGTTCCAAGTGCGAATGACGGGTAGCAAATGGAATGTGGCATTTGACTTGTTAACCTATGACAACGAATGCACACGAAGACAAGAGGATGATAAGTCTGAAAACACGTTATTGAACTTCTATGAATGCACACAAAGATAAGACAGACGATACAATCAAGATAGGATATGATATTTCATCCAATGGCCTGTATCTGAAGTCTTATTGGTTTAACTACCGGTATCTAGCAGCAAATATCATGAGGAAAAGCAGCTACTTTTTCGTTCTAAAATGCTTTACTAGAGAAATATGATGGCCACAGGAAGCAAAGCTATGTAGATATCGAGCATAGAGAAACACACTAAACATACAACTAATCCCAGGAAAGTTTATCGACCATCAATAAACAGGAAGATGAATCTGAAGTAACACCCTCTGAATTGAAAGTAATAGGAAACAAAATTAAGGCTAAAGATTCTTTAATGGTCAAAACAGTCATGTCTTTCCGAAACAAAAGTTACTACAGAAAATGATGTATTGTATTACATTCAAATTGACTATGTATGGTAATTACCTTTACAACACTCAATTTTTAAGCTTAGACAAAATATTGGTTAAAATCCAAAGATAAAAAGAGACTTTTAACATTTCTTTCAAAGATTGTAATATTCGTCAAAGGTAAATTGACTACTAGGTTGTTTAACAAGATTTAAAAACAAGCGAATGAGTCATAGTATGGTACTATGTATGAGGGTAGGCAAACATATGTAGACCCGAAAAAAAAAGACTAAATATCTAAGAATACAATTAATGTCTTTGTATGGCGCTATGTACTAGGGTAGGTAAACATATATAGACCCACAAAAAAAAGACTAAATATCTAAGAATGCAATAAATGTCATACACTGGTCTCCACTATGGCTGCTATTTTCTTGCGTGGGCTAAAAGAGAGAGAGATATAAAGGGTAGGCAAGGGATGGAGAAATAACATGATGGGGTTCACTTTTCTGATCTTGTTTGGAGTTATAAAATGCCAAAATACTGCTCACTTCTACTATTCGCAGCACCCTAAATAGCCCCAAACAAAATCCTATAAACCTAAGCTCTAGCCCGCCATACCAGATTGTAGGACAGCCCTGTACCAATGTTAAAAGCGTAAACTCAATCAGATCTCTTATTGTGTATCTAATCAGTAGTAATACTTCTCTTGTTATTTCAAAATTGCAGAATATTAATAAAGAAATCAAAATTTAGAGGCGCGTAAAATACTTCTTAAAAATAACTAAAACCTTTCCAAATACAAACTTAAAACTACTGTGGCACCTCTGTCTTCGTGCTCAACAAAGCCTAATTTTTATTTTCATTTTAGTAGGGTTGCAACTTGGGCCGAGTAACCCGTCTATAACATCTACCAGCCTGCAAAAATATGGACATGGACTTACTTTTGTAGTGACCATAGTAGACATGAGCTCAAAATTTTGAGCCCATAAAAAATATGAGCTGGACATGGGCAAAGGTCTCTACAAGTCCGTCTAGTCCGTGGGAAAACCAACCCGTCTAATATATATGTATAATGTTTTCTTTAGTCATTAAAAATCGTGAATCACATAAGTATGCAATCTTGATCCTCAAACTCTTAACCTAATAGAATACTACTCTATTTCTTTTTTGTACTTTCTGAACTCTCAGCTCCCTATTTTGACAAAGTCAAAGTCTTAAGGCAAAATGCGTACTCATATTCTTGTCTTATTTTTCTGATCCAGGTTGAGCGACGGTCCCCTCTTCTGTTCAGGGACGAAGACTTTACTTTTTCTGCTTTAATTCTTATTATAGGATAGAAATTCTTGTCTTTTTTCTCTCTCATTATGTCCCAAGTAGTTGTTTCCATACTTATATAATTAAGCTCATTTTAAGACTTTAATGTACTTTATTTCATCATCATGACTAAATTGTAAAGTTGAATGATCAATGGTATGTTTTGAAATCGTTTAGTAAAAAGTAATTCGTAACCATGGACAACCCGCATCTAGCCTGTGTCCACTAAAATTTTGATGGGCTGTGCTGGACATGGACACAAATTTTGGAAAATGGGCTGGTCATGGTCTAACTCTTGGGTCCGTTCAGCCCGCCCAAGTTGCACCCTTACATCTAAGAGGGTTGCACTACTCTACAATGAGTCGTGTATTCATCTTTATCCAATCAAACACGATTCAGAAAATCAGTGTTCGAGATTAGGTTGGCTAAAGTGCTTTTATATATACTAGTAAGAATCATATACTTTGCACGTTATATGTTATTCGAAATAAAAATGTTCTAGTTTTGGTGAAAAACAAAATTTAAATTAACTAAGAGGACATTATAATTAATTCATAATAAGTAAATCAGTTATTAACTGCTAATCAAAGATTCTGAGTATGAGAACTTCGTAGCACAAAACATGATGTTACTTTCAAAGCCGACTTTTAGCGTCAATTATGATCACATCAAGTTGTCATTAAAGAGAATTCTGCTTATTTCATATTATATCTTGTTATCCAAGGTATATTGATTTTGTAATCTGTTTTAAACAGCTTGCACAAATATTTAATTCTCACAAATTACAATAAGTTTGATATTGCAATAATAAAACGAATAAAGTATTTTAGAGACAATTAATGTCAAGTGTATATATTGGAGTTGTCCAATTTCTTATAACATATATCTATGGCATGTATATACGTCTAAGAAGTGAAATTGAGAAGAAGTTTGAATCATAATTACGTGATATTTACGAAAGTTAAAAAATTATCCCAAAAAGAATTTTCTGAAGTGTAAAACAGAAAGGAATTATGATTAATATATGTACAACAAAGTTTGTAACGAAGCAAAAAAAACTCATTTATTTAGGCAACAAATTTAGTAGCTATAACTTACACGGATCCTCCAAAATTTATGTTGTTCACTTCTAAAAATTTTACCATTTGTCATAGAAGCATCGTTACTGAAGTTGAATATGTCATCTCGTAGAACTTTTCGTATCATTGATTATCTCTTTTGTTTCTTTCTCTAGAGTGTTGTTCGTTTCTTGTAACGACAGATTATTTAGGGTCAAAATAGCCTCCCTATTTTATATTCTTTTGACAATGGACTAATTTTATTACAAATTTTATGTATACCTTAATTGAAAATTTAAGTAGAGTAAATCCCCTTTTGGTTTTTTCTAACTTAAGTTCCAAATTTTAAGTACAATTTGTCTAAAGCTACACCTACAGTTAGATTTACCTCCTTTTATTTTTACTTAGCATGACTTTGCTGATCTTAGTAGTATATAATATGTATTTTCTACATCTAATTAAGCATATATTTGTCACTTTAGCCTATAGAGAAACAATTGTTATATCTTCGTGTCATATTTATGAATATTATGTGTGGGTGTGTGTATTGTATATTAATTTTTTACTTATGATAATAATAAAAACGTGCGACCTTAAAATTCTTGTGGTACGAGTAGAGCTCGATGCAACCACCGCGTCTTCTTATTATTTTGTTGCCCGAAGGTGCATATTCACTTCCATTTTGTCCTCCTATAACTAAGTTGCTTTCTATTATCACATTACTCCTCTTTACTCTAGCGTTACTTCTATACATTACTTGCAACATAGCTCTTTTTTTTTTAACTTTCAGTGCCTTGCCTCATTTATGAAATGTACAGTGATATATACTCTAGTACTCCGTAATACATATGAGAATATACTAAAGGTATGTAATTTTTCTTACTTTATATTATTCTATTAAGATATCTTACCTCTTTCAGATAATAACCTATTCATTTGTCTTTGATAGAAAAAATTGAGATAAGCTATATAGAAGAAGATACATGATTACAACGTCAAAACCATAAGAAAGCATCCATTGAAGTGAACAAACTATTAATTTAGTAAGTGAACATACCTTTAGAAGTAGATACATGAAACGCATACCTTCAAAAACTATGCTTCAAACCATTTTTCTTTTTAGTAACTCCATCTTAGTAAAGCAAAAAATGAATTTTTAGAGGGGATAGTTCAGTGAAGGGGAAAAACAAATTAAACAGCTCCTTGTTTACCTCCGAGTAAAGTTTCTTTGTTGAGTAATTACTTAACCCTGGACTAAAATGTTTTTTGTACCAATGCAATATCAATAACTAATGTTTCCTCAACGCAATAAAGAGATTTTTTTTTTCTAATACAACTAGGAAATTTTCTATTTGATATTGATGTGCTAAAAAACGTGAGTTATTCCAACTGTTTCATAAGTATGGTAGGAAAAATCAATACACCATAACAATGACAGATTGAAATTCTTTGTCTTCCCCCAAATCCTTACCTTTTCTATTACGTTAGTTTCTTGACACATTGGAGCTTGAATTAATGAATATAACACGCTACAAGGAAATGGAAGGGAAGCAAAGATAAAGTAGCACTTAGAGATATGGATATTCCTATTTCCGTCTCAGGTTTTCTTTCCTTCAATTACTATGACTGACCCTATACCCGTGGCCAAGCAACTGCAAAAATATTTTTCTACCTTAAGCAAGACCGTGGCCTGCTTCCTCTCTTCTCACCGGTCAAGAAATTACTGCCTACCAACCATCCTTCCTCGTCGTCCCTGTGAAGCAACCAGATTTGGCGGCTCCAGTGAGATGAATTTTTTTTACCTCTCACTGCGTTTCTTGGGTTTCAGTCTTCTATTAAGGTAGAAGACAAGCAGGCTTTTGGCTACACATTCCTGTAGCTTTAAGATTCTTTGGACGAAATAGGATTGTCCAAATAGAGGGATGTTTGGTTGCAGTGGAAGCTTTCTTTCATGAAGTGGTTTAATTACTAAGGAAAACGTCTATTGAACTCAAGTACAGAGAACTCTCACTTTGTAGCTAGTTCTTGTAAACTTTAACATGCATCCTACCAGGTCATAATGTTGAATTATTTAGGGGGCAACAGTCAAAGAAAAATACTCAAGGGTGGCATTCTTTATTGACTTGAATAACGACTTGAATAGCTGAGAGGGGAAAAGTGTATTCAATTATTAAAAAGGATATCATGCACAGAAGAGGAAAAGAAGGGTATTTAATAGAGGTATCAGTGGGAAAGCTTAACTTTTTTATTTTGAATGTGCTAAGCATATTATCTCTAATCCATTAAAAGTAAGTCCTAGCATTTCTGAGATTGTGTGGTAGTCAAAACATAGCTAATCCTAAGATGACCTTATGTCTTCTTTTGTTTTTGTTTTTCTTTTTTCTAGAAAAGGGGTAGACGAGAAGAGTGTTGAAACCTTTTTGTAGTTTTTAAATTCCGGTTATGCCTTTTGGTAACTAATGTAAAAGTGAGACCAATGTGATAGCCTAGTGGTACAAGGCTCTCCTTTTCATGTGTAAGGTCACTCTCATGGGGTTAAGATATTTGCCGTTGTGACGAAGAAAGAAAGGTAATTTATATGACAACACAATCAGGGTTAAGTATCTCTGTGAATATATACACAACACTTCCAAGCTTCGGCTCACGTTTGTCTTGTGTGACGGTGTCCTCAAATTCTATATTAGCCATTTAGGTTTGTTAACCCAAAGTTCATGCCTGATAGACGATATTCAAGCAATATAGCAATTAAATCAGCTGTTACGTACTAACTTTTTCGGCAACTATTTGTACTTGAAAGAAGCGTGAAGTGCATCAGACTTTCCAATTTCACACAATCGGGCCCATCCTTGATTTGGGCCATGTTAGATGCCTTCTTATGGGCAGCTGTTCCTATACTAATTAGTGCTGTTAAAACAGTCCCTAGGATCTCTATTCAACTTGTGCTGTTAAAACAGTCCCTAGGATCTCTATCTGGGGTATAAGAAAACAAATAATGCATTTATCCAAAAAGCTAGTGAAGTAAAAAAAAAAAAACATGTATAACCATCCAAATATATATTGTTTGCCTTAGCGGTTGATGGGCTAGATAATAACGACCTGAGGGGCGGGGCCACCTTTAATTGTATCTTCAATCTATTCCTCCTAAAAAAAATTGACAAATACCATAGTCCTATAATACCTTTACAAAAGTTAAAACAAAAGGGCAAATATTTTACTTTTCTCCTGAGAAATTGATGAACAATGGAGGTAGCATGCAGAGGCCTTGGTGGCTAGGATAATAACGTGAAGTGTAGTTCTTTAGGGTTTGGTGGTTTTTTCAAAAAGATACTGTTTGCCGGATCAGGATCTCTAGCTGTAACCATGGTTACAGCAGGGTGTTGTCCCATGTTGTTGTGAGAAAGGGAAGAGAAAGAGAATCATGGTTCTCTCTCTTCCCCCCTCTCTCTTCTCCCCTTCTCAGACAGAAGAACAGCACCACTGGTTTAACCATGGTTATAGCAAGGGATTCTGATCCCTGTTTGCCTTATCGATTGATGGGCTAGATATTAACGACCTATGGGGCAGGGCCACCTTTAATCGAATCTTCAATCCATTCCTCATAAAAAAAAATAGACAAATACGCATAGTCCAATAATACCTTTACAAAAGTTAAAACAAAAGGGCAAAATTTTTACTTTTTCTCCTTGTAGCTTTTCTCCTAAGAAATTGATGAACAATGGAGGTAGCATGCAGAGGCTTTGGTGGCTAGGGTAATAAGGCAAAGTATAGTTATTTAGGGTTTTGTGTGGTTTTTTTTTCTTGAGTAAAAGTCATAATAACCCTTAAATCTAACAAAATCCTATACTCTAATAAGGACAAGGACGTATTTAAGGAAAGATGTTTAACATTCTTATACCCTTATTTTTTAATGAGCCTCTAATCCAAAAAGTGTATTTTGGGGGGGGGGGGGGGGAGCGACAAGTCGAAAGTACTCCTATTCACCTCTAACTTATTATGAAAGTGTCAAAACGGGTATGATTATCCTTGTCTTTAATTTGTTTATGTATCGTGATGGTCGATTCTATTATTTATAATCGAAAATGACCTTTAAAATAACATGGTTAAAGTTAAGCGGTTTAAAGTCTAGACGCAGCATGATACTCTTTCTACTACTATGTTTAGTTAATATAGAGATGGTTTCAAAATGAATATTTTATCGATATGAGTGTTATTATGAAAATGTCAATTAGAAAAAGATATTTTAAGGCAAAAAGAAACTAGCCATTAAACCCCATCTCTATATATATCTTTGGCTCGACAATAAAATATTCATTCCATGAACCATACCTAACCATTATCAAAGAAGAATCTGCTTGAGAACATTGATTCATTTCAAGAGAAATACTTGAATCACAACCTTTCCTAGATTTTTAAACCATTTCAATGTGAACCTAGTCAAAAGACTTTGAACAAAGCGTGAAGACCTCAAGTACATGAACTTCTGGATACCGAAAATCTTTAATTAACTTCTTTCTGGAAGTACGTTTCATGAATGTCAAATATTGCGGAAACTCAATAATTTTGAAACTTCCACCATATTATTCCATTGTGCCTCGTGCACATATAATCATGGTTTTCCGATACTTGTCAAACTCGCACATATAATGATAGGGAATGAGTTCTCCAAATTCTCCACATTTTTTTTAAGTTGCAAAGGAGGCTCTAGCTTTACCTAGAAGTAGCCATAAATGCAATACAAAAAGCAGCTTAAGCAATGAGTTACAAGTTGTTATAGATATGTGGAAAATGAGCTTGCCACGGGCCTTTCGGAAAATGGAAACTTGCTCTCTGATAGTTAACTATAAATCTTTCCCCCTTCTCTCGTTTCTTTTCTCACAGATAGAGGTGTTAAAAGGGCTGGGCTTGGGCCGGCCCAGCCCAAGCCCATCGGGCCTCCAGAAAACCGGGCCAGGGCCGGGCCGGGCCAGAATGAGGGAAATCTGGGCCCAGTCTCAGCCCAGGCCTTAGGCCCAACATCTAGGGTCGGGCTTGGGTAGGGCCCGGGCCCAATTTTTTTTTGTTATTCAAAATAACAAATACACCTTAGTTATTCTCACTAATGATCTAAAAGTAATAGATTTCTTCTATATTTTAGTCATAGAATGTAAGTAAATACACCTTAGTTTAAAAAAAAAACTGAAAAGGCCATTTTTTGAGCCAAAAGAGGGTCGGGCCCGAGCCTGTTTCTCAAAAAGTTAGGCCTGGCCCAGGCCCAAGCCCTAAGTGTTAGGGCCAGTCCGGGTCCAAAAAATGGCCGGGCTGGGCCAGCCCGCTGGCCGCTCGGCCCATTTGACACCTCTACTCACAGATGCTGTATACAGCACCCCTAATGTACATTAATCCATGATTACAGCAGGGATCCTAATGCTACATAAACTTATGCAATCATGTATCTAGAGACCTCTCTACTCGTGTATTTAATAACATCCCTGCGCTCTTCTTCGAATAAAAAAATAACAACAAACTAAAGAATGGTAGAATATAACCAGAGGAAGACACAACATAGACGCAATGTGCATAAAAAGGTGAAGAGACTAACAAGAATAGAGCAAGTGCTGCAAAGTGTTCAACTTTGATCCACTTCGAAAGGCAGATGGCTCTTGGGCTAATACATCCAACGGGGAAAAACCCTGCCACGCTGACGTCGGGTGGCGCTGAAGTATACTTATAGCAATGTCTGAAACAGTAAAAATGAAGACATTTACAGTTGTTTCCGACTTTTAAGAAAGACAAGGGTGGAGTACAAAAATATTCCTTTGTGTTTGGGCCCAATTTTAACGGTTCTAAAAGTTAAGACTTGTTTTATTTATGCTTCGTTTTCCATTTGATCTCACGTCCCTTAACTATTGGATGCCGTAAATTTAAGAGGGGCAAAATTAGAAGAAGACTGAAAATAAGGTTTCTTTTAATGCTATTCACACTTTCTTTATTCTTTTCCCATAAATATTTGCCCCTGTTGCTCAGCACGAGTTAAGGCCGACTAGCTTTTCAACTACACCACAGCAAATTAATGCCAAGATATTCAAATTTGACCACAAAAAATACTTATCTTCCAGTTGTGCCCGATTGAAATTGGCAAGGACTTAAATATTAGGGGCTTAAGAACCAAGAAGTAATAATAATAATAATAAAAAGTTTAGATAAAAGATCAATATGAAACAAATCAAATTGTAATGACCCTCTTAATATTTGGTCCAAGCGTAAGCGGCCATTTCTGTAATTTGCTCCAAAGACAAAAGGACGGCTTGTGGACGGGGCTTCCTCTCCTCTTTTCTCTGTCGTGCCCAAAATTCTGAGGAAATATTGCACCATCCCGGATCGAGGCAATGACTATTTAGGATTACTCGATAGCAGGCTAATATTATGACGATAGGAAGAGCTAGAGGATTCAACGGGTGTAGATGTTCGGGTACATGGGTCTGGTAGGACAACCCGATCCAGTATTTTCTACCAAAATTCTGACCCAGACGGGAGCAGTAAAACTAAAATTTTGAAAGTGGGTAAAAGATATGTCGAGTCACTGACCATAGAATCGAGCATTCATTGCATAACGCATGAGCGCAGCACCGTGGCCCCCTTGATACGGGTTAGGCTCCACGTCATATCTGGTCAGCCCGAACAGGAACCGCACCGTCTTCCGGTGGCCGTGCGCAGCAGCCAGGTGGAGCGGCAAGTCTCCGACCTTGTTGGGGATGTTGGTCAGCGCCGGTTGACTCCTCAAGAGCAACTGTACCCCGGAGATGTTCCCGTGCATGGCAGCCGCGTGGAGGGCCGTGGTGCCCGTGTTGTCGCGCTGGGCCACCTGATCCGGCGTCATGAGCTCCAGCAGCCGGGCCAGGAAATGGTTGGACCTGGGCCCTTGCTTGGCCGCTAGGATCAAGGGAGTCTCCGCCTCCGCGGACAGGATAGCACCGACGGCGTCGGGATCGGCTTCGACGAAGCGCGTGGCGACGTCCCATTCGTCCTTGCGTATGGCTCGCTGCAGCGGCAGGTAGTAGATGAGATCCGTCTCTTCGGCGGCTTCTATATATTGTCGGAAGGGGAATAAGTGTGTTGTCAGCTAATCAGTCAGCTTCTTCATGGTAACCAAAGGTTGGGACGTACAAAATCAGGATGAGAAACGACATACCAGGATCGATATCGTAGATAAGACCTGTCTGTGCTGCTTCTTCGGTTGTCAATGAGATTTTGTTGAGATATCAGATAAGAAAGGCTACATCTTCACAAGTATGTACTAAGGGAGAGATTGTTGATATGTGTGGCTTACCGTTGTCGCTACTGGAATCGCTGCTACTCATGTTTACGGGAGTGTGGACTCCCTGCCCTGTGGCCGGGGCCGCGGATTCAACCGTTGCCTGCTCCTCTCTCTCTCTCAAATTTCGCGCAACTCCTCCTTTCCAAGTAAGTGCAATAAGTTATCTTTGCAATATATACAAGGGAATTGTAGATCCCACTTCAACCTGGCAGTATTCATTGAAAAAACGATGGAGTGAGTTGCTTTAATTTTGTTTGAGGGCATTTTGCCTGTTAAGTGCTCAACGGATAAACCTTACCTTAAGGTTAAGGGTTTGAGGAAATGTTAAGATCTTCGTTCGTTCAGTTTGGCAACAAAATTTGTCTCTTGCCCAATTTCTAGAAAGCTTACTTTGTACTCTGAAGATTAAATGTAACCAATTGTGTGTATATACCGTGCTATGCATGGAAGGTGTTAATTAAAAATCTGGTGCTATGTACGAAAATATAGATGTATGTATGTATGTGTGTGTGTATATACATTATAAAAATATAGGTATTTGTACATCTATATGTGTGTATTAATTAAAATCTCGTGCTATGTACGAAAATGGTATTAATTAATTATGAAATAAAAGAATAGAGGGTATGGTGTTGGTTAGAGTAAATGGGTTTGAAGTTGTTTTGTGGCTAATCAAAATTTAACACATGTTAAGTTTTATTTTAAAATTGTAAGAATTTAAGAAAATATGATTTGGACTATGGAAGGCACATAAGATGCCAACCAAATCCAAATATATTCGTATCAATATATAATATCATATTATATAAATATAATATAATAATTATATAATAAACGAAAAGTTATACGCCGTGGAAGCGACATATGAGCTTTTTTTAGTGGGAAATCAATTTTATAACAATTTTAATGCTAACACAACTTGCAAATTTGTATCCTCTCTCTCTCTCTCTCTCCCCCCCCCCCCCCCCCCCCGACAAACACCTTCTCACAGCTCTGCCTCATTCTTCGTCCCCCATCACCACCACCAATTTCCTCCTGTGTGTGGTGGCATGGCAGCGTAAGATTCATGTTTCGCGTTTTGTGGGGTGGGGGGGGGGGGGGGGGGGCTTCTACTGATTCTTCCTATTATGTATAGCTTCCTAGAATATGGCAACTAAGAGGCCTTTTTACAAAACCCTTTGCTCAAAAAGTCCAGAATCATCTTAGAGTGAAAATGCAAACTTACTTCTACTAAGAATCTAATGTTGGGTACATTTACGCTAAGAGGCCCTTTTAAAAAACCCTTGGATCAAAAAGTCCAGAATCACCTTAGAGTGCGAATGCATACTTACTTTTTATAAGAATCTAATTTTGGGTACATTTACGCTAAGAGGCCCTTTTACAACACCCTTTACTCAAACGGTCCAGAATCACCTTAGAGTATGAATGCATACTTACTTTTTCTAAGAATCTAATTTTGGGAACATTTACGTTAAGAGGCCCTTTTACAACACCCTGTACTCAAACGGTCCAGAATCACCTTAGAGTGCAAATGCAAACTTACTTTTATGAAGAATCTAATTTTTGTTACATTTACGCTATTCAAATTGTACAACTAAAGGTAAAGTAAAAGCTAAGTGCAATAAGTTATCTTTGCAATTTATGCAAGAGAGTTGTAGATCCCACTTCAACCTGGCAGTATTCATTGGAAAAACGATGGAATCAGTTGCTTTAATTTTGTTTAAGGGCATTTTGCTTGTTAACTGCTTAATGGATAAACCTTACCTTAAGTCTTAAGGGTAAGTGAAAATGTTAAGATCTTCGTTCGTTCAGTTTGGCAACAAAATTTGTCTCTTGCCAAATTTCTAGAAAGCTTACTTTGTACCAGAAGATTAACTGTACCCAATTGTGGGGGTGGGTGGGTGTGTATACATGGGAAGGGTGTTAATTAAAATCTCAAGCTATGTACGAAAATGGTATTACTTCATTATGAAATAGAAGAATGGAGATCATGATCTTTGATGGTTAGAGTTCATGGGTTGGAAGTTATTTTTTGGCCAATCAAAATTTAACACATATTAAGCTCTGTTTTAAAATTATAGGAATTCAAGAAAATATGATTTGGGGTTGGTAGGCACAGAAGACGCCAACCAAATCCAAATATATATAGTATAGATATATAATATCATATTATATAAATATATAATAGACAAAACGTTGTACATTGTGGTGGCAGCATATGCATTTTTTAGTCCTTTTAAATTTACGATACTTCATTTTTGTTCAATTTTACGAGGTATGACCATGTTTATTTTGGTGCTTCATTCCTCTTTTACCTCTACTTATTAATGTCTTACATGCATCATGACTCTTTACTAATAACTTATGATTAAGAAAATTTCGGAAGTATTGTTACCATAAATTTGATTGACCTTATAAGAGTAAAAAAATCATTTCTATTGTAACATCTGGAATTTCTGGAATGTTAACACTCCCTCGAATCATTCACATACAAACGAAATTATCCTCATGACCTAATCAACAACCATTATCAGAGCAATTAAACTATTAAATAAATGTAATACTCTCAGTGTACAATCATACTTGGAGACTAAATTTAAACTTGAATAATAAACTAGCAAAGTTTACCCACGCAGAGGTTCTAAAAGCCAGTGCGGAAAATAAATTCTAATACTCACGCTTTCTAAACCTAATCCCGAGTAATCTATCGGTGAACATTACCTGCAAAAAGGATGTCAAAGGAGAGTGGGTTTTTGAGAGCTTAGTAAGGTAGCTCAAATGAAGAAATTAAGCAATAATTCACAGATGCAATTCAATGATAATCTTTCAATAGAATCATAACTAGTTCGATCTGATGTCAATATGATTTTTAGATAAGATGCAAACAATCACAAATGCACCGACTAGTCCGTCAAGGTACTAGTCAACATCAACACACCGACTAGTCCGTCAAGATACTAGCCCACACCAAATCCTCCAATATACACTAACTACCGCCAAAACACACCAATACAGAATCTCGTGTCAATTAAAAGAACGATAAAAAATCGTAATACAATGATTAAATCGATGCACAACGTGAAATAAATACAGAACTTCGAAGAGGATTTATAATAACTGTGTAAGACTCAAAACAGGCTATTTGAAGGCACTTATCAGAACAACATGCTAATGT
>JAVXUP010003626.1:0-59791 GCA_033070095.1 Escallonia herrerae | reverse complement strand
AAATAGAGCCCGGACTGGACTGAGGATAGATTGTATGCGATATCTGTGTACCAACTTCAACTGAGAGTTATAACCTCGGACATAAATTTTGACTGAGACTGGGACCGAAATTGGAGATAGAACTGGATGGATGCTGGATTCTACGCGATATATGAGTACTAATTCCAATTGAGGGTTATACCTTCAGACATAAATTTGGACAGACACTGGGAGTAGAACTGGACCAAAATTCAAACAATACGCGATCTACATGCCAATATAAATTGAGGTATCTACCATCGAGTAGAAACATGGACTGAGACAAGGACTGATACTGGAAGAAGGAGGACAAAGGAAGGTACGTAGAATTTGTGTGCCAACCTGCATTTTGAACGTCTATCTTTAGATGTGGATTCAGATTTTGAAACTGAAAGTAGAAAAAAGGCCACACGTGATCTTCTCATACTAATCTTGAACTGATGGCCAATACCCTTGACCATTGACTTAGACTGGAAAATGGTTCCGCCCTACAAAGGTTGCATGCATACCCTCATCTCGAATGGATCAAGCCAAATGTAGTTCGAACTGCATCTAGAAAGAAGACTGTATGTGGCTTTTACGTACCAACCTAGATTGAGGGCTAATACCCTCATACTTAAAACTAGGCCAAAAGATCAACAATGTACATGACTTACACGTACCGACCTGAACTGAGGGTTAAATATCCTCAGACATAGATCGGGACTAGAAAATGGAGAGTGTACGTGACTTACATGTACTGACTTGAATTGAAGGTTAGATACCCCCGGACATAAATCGTGACTAAGAAATGGACAATGTACATGACTTACCCATACATGACATAATTGATCAAATACCCACAGACTTGAATCTTGACCAAGAAAGGACGAGTGAAGAGCTGAAAAGACAAGTCGACTCTTTTATAAAGTCAAGAAAGATAGGAGCGTGACTGAAAAGTTGTAGCAAGAATCATATGTTATTTTCTTTTATTTATCAAAACTTTATTTATTAATTTTTTTCAAAAAGTTTATTTCAAAAAATTAGGGGCAAGAAGTAGACTCTTAAGACATAGACTTAGACAAGACAAAGACACCGACTTTGACTGTCAGGATAGGAGAATCACGTGGAACCCCTAGAAAAAATGCATGCATTGGAATTGGCTGTGCAATGGACTGACTGAGATATTATGACTTTCAATAGAAAGGTATGACAAGGATCCCCTAGAACAAATGCATGTAGATGCAAGTAACAAATGCAATGCACCTGGTGAATAAAAACAGACACTATCCTGACTGTTAGGAGAGGGGAATCGCAAGGAGTCCCTAGAAAAAATGCATGCAGATGAAGCAGACCATGTAATGGAGTGGAAAAAGACAAATACTATCAAGACTGTCTTGAAAGGGAATCAGATAGAGCCTCAAGAAAAAATCCATACAGATAATGCTGAGCATACGATGGACTGGGTGAACAAGAGACATACACTGTCATGATTGTCATGAGAGGGGAATCACAGTAATCCCCTAAAAAATAGGCAGACGATGCTGATCATGAACAACAAGCTGACTATCATAAAAGGGGAATCACAAAGAACCGCTAGACAAAAATGCATGTAAACAATATTGACCTTGTAGTGGATTGGAGGAAATATGGCAGACATTATCATGACTTTCATGAGATGGGAATCCCAGTGAGCCCTTAGACAAGCAAAATAGGTAGACAATGCTAATCATGAACCAATAGACAGAGCCTATCATGAATGTTGTGAAAGTAAAATCATGGGGGGCCCTAGCCAAAATGTGTGCATGTTATGCTGACCATGTAATAAATTGGAATGTAAAAAAAGACAGACGCTGCCATAATTCTCAGGAAAGGGGAATCACAAGGAGCTTGTAGGAAAAAATCCATGCAGACAAAACTGATTATGCAATTGACTGGATAAAGACTGGCACTATCACAACTGTCATGAAAAGGGTATCACAGAGAGCCCCAAGATAAAAAAATGCATGCAGATGAAACTGACCATGCAATGGATTGATGAGGAAACACTATCACGACTTTCGTAAGAGGGCAATCACAGGGAGCCCCTAAGCAAATTACATGCAGACAAAACTGACTATGCAATGCACTGGAAAAAGACACACACTATCACGACTATCCTGAAAGGGGAATCACTAGAAGCCCCTAGATAGAAGTGTATCCAAACAAAATTGACCATGCAATGGACTGAATGAAGATAAACGTTATCGCAAAAGTCTGGAGGGTGGTTCATAAGAAGCCCTTAGACAAAACAGAAAGTATGCAGAGACAGGCACTATCTCGACTGTCATGGAGGGGACTCGAAAAGAACCCCTATATAAAAATGCATGCAGAGCCACTGATCATGAAATAAACTAGACGAAGAATGACAGACACTATTATGACTGTCGTCGGAGGATACTTATACAAAGCCCCTAGCTAAAATCAAGAAGTACATAGAGACAAAGACATTATCCTAATTCCTAGGGATCCTCTAAATGACAGACCATGTAATGGACTATTAAGGGAGGGGACTTCACATGGACCCCTAGGATTAAGACAAAATGCGTGCAAAGACAGATGCTATCCTAATTGTTATGGAAAGAGACTCCCAGTAGGCCCCTCAGACTAAAAATGCCGACGGTGCAGCGTACATGACGTTCTGTGACAAACATTATCTTGCCTGTCAAGATAGGGGACCCACATGGAGCCCCTAGATGAAAATGAAACTAGAGTTAACACTAGTAAAATAATAAAAAAGATGAATCACATGGGAAAACCCCTTAAAGACACCAGAAAGAATAACCTATGACAAAGCTAATATCCTTTCATAGTTCAAGAGCATGTTTAAGTTGAAATCATTTATATTGTCATTCGACCAATCACTTCAACATCTATCCTCTTTTTCTTAAATCATTTTATCATTAGATTCAGGCAATGGTACCCACTTTGTAGACATGTCTATCTCTACCCAAAGAGAGGAAGATCAATGGAGTTATTTGATCAAAAAGTATTTCAATTCCTTATCATTAGATGCCATTTAACTTCACAAAAAAGAGAGTTCAAATTCTCAAGAATACCACAAAACGGTTGAGACCAGAATATGGATAGTGAAGATGTAGGTGTATAAGCCGTGAGGCTGATGTGTATGCTATGGGACTATATAAGTTAAGCTTGGCTCTATTCCTAGGAAGGAATAAAGGCTTCGGGAGGCCCTCCACTCAAGAAGGGCGGGAGGCTGATGAGATATTGGCCCATGATTACCCAAAAGAAAAATGTATAATGACTAGGCTGGACCAAAGGGACTTATTGTCCAGAGATAGAAAGCTCACAAAGCAGACTTCTTATATTATCATCGAAGGGGTGCCGAAATATCAAGTTGTCACAAATAATAAGGCACTCCAGGTAAGTCATAAGAATCCATGGGGTCCTCGTCAGGCCATAAAGTGGTAAATACATCAAATATGAAAATATAAGAATTAAAGAATCATCAAAGAAGCTATAGGGAAGCAAACATATCATGTCAAAATGTAGGAAGCTCAAAAGATGAATGGGCCATTATCTTCTCTTAATTTCTTTTCAAATTTATTCTTTTTCATCAAAATGTAAAAGAGCATTTGTCTCTCTTAAATAAGCATAAAATTATGAGGAATTTATGTATAGGACACAATGTCTGCCCGGGCAGGGCTAACAAATGAATAGTAAGAAGGCTTAAGAACACAAACATGAAACCAAAGCCTCTAATGTGTGCCCGTGGAGACCGAGCCTAGAAGGTGACTAAGCCCCATACATATCTCATTGAGGGAATTAGGTCGGAGGTAGTTCAAACTGATATACTGATCTTTGAACTCAATACATGGAAACTCTATCCACTGAATTTTGACAATCGTTCTCCAACTTTTTCGATTTTTCTTTTTTTTCAACATTTGTTTCTTCTTTGAGATGGAACAAATGACCATCGTGATTTCATTCATCATGTAACTCTAAGAATTTAGTTCCTATGAAAGGGTACCCCTTTCTATACTGAGTTGACTTTGCAGTAATACTTAGGAGATAGGCACACACAAGGAGATTACCCGCCGCAAGGTTAGAAATGTAGGTTTACAAAAAGAAAGGTTAAACTATTTAGGCACAAAGGGCTGGCAAGTGAAAACAAAATTTACTACAAGGATGATATGTGGTGGCCAAACAATGGCCTCCAGTCATTGGGAATGCTTATTTTAAGGGATACTCATGCAAATTTACATCCTTTTGAGGTCTCTCTCTCTGGTGTCCTAAATTCTGCGTAAAATGCTTTTTTCAGGGTTTTCAATATGGCGGGTCTTTTCTTCTTCTTTTTCTTTTTTCCAGAATAAATGGTCCAAGCTTGAATAGTAAGTTAGTGAGCTTTGAACAGGATAAAGTCTTGACATCAATATGATACCTCACTATCTTTGAGGATTCGACTTATTTCTAGTGAATGAAAGGTTGGCTAAGAAAGAAAGTCACGGCCTTTTCTTGATAATCTTCTAGATTCTCACTTGAATGTTTAAATTTCAAACCAATTTCTTCTATTAGGATTTCTTTCAATCTCAAAAAATTAAATAATTTTTTAAGCTTAAAAAAGATAGTGATCACCCCTTCCCCCCACCCTTCCCATGCCCAAGTTCAAAGAGAAGTGTCAACGAGATAGACGACTACTAGTCTTAAATTCAAAATCATCTTTTGCACAATATCCCGAAGTGATTGGTTAGTATGAATTCAACCGGTATAAAATCTGGCAATTATGCTCTCGACTTGCTAAGAATGGAGTCCTAGACTTACTGGAAACACATAAACTCCATTTGACTCAAACCCTGAAAGAGACTATTTTTTTACTTTTTATTTCTTTTTATTCATCCTCAATTGCATCAGAGTAAATTAGCAAACCAAGAGTAAGCAAAAACAACAACACATTAACAATCTAAAAAACAAGTCCAAAGAAAGGTAATTCTAAGGTTCCGGCTTGACATCGTACTTAACTCGACATGAGGAAATTCCTAGACCATGGATCTGAGAGCTAACAAGTCTTATCTCATGCTGGGGTGATCTGACTTACAATATCCTCCTCTATTCGAGCATAGAAATATCTAGAATAAAAAAAGATGTCTTATTTATGCTCACTTGGTCCGTTAACAAGGATTCTGTCTTCATATTGGGTTCGGCACAAGGGTTTACTTCACCTTTGTCAATCAAATCTTGGATGGCATGATTGAGGGTGATGCACTTTTCTACGATGATCAGCTATTTGATGATAAGCACAACGAGGTTGGACATCGTATCCTTCAGGTAAAATAACCGATGCAAGAGTAGGTGGCAACTTAGCAATTAGACCTCTTGCAGAAACTGTTTAAAGACTTTGTTAGTAGAACGTTTAAATGTGTGAATCGTCGTTGTGGCTTGGGGATGGCTTTCTATGACACTACCTATTGAGGGCTCATATCTTTGATGTTATTTACACTAGCTGGCTTTGACAGAGCATTGATATTCCTCCCATCGACATGGTATCTTCTTGACTTAGTTTCTTGGGGTACGTTTCTGTTATTGATAGCATCTTCAACTTGCATTAGGGATCCCATTAGTGTTTTAAAGGATTGAAGGAAAAGTGATGCCCAAAAAGATACTCATGGTACACCAGTAGAAAGTTGTTCCTCATCATGTTAACATGTTCCTATTCCAACAGGCGATTAAACAATTAAGCATCTTTATTCCTCCATTGCACTAGAAGGTTGAAACTGACTCCTTAGGCTCATGTTTGGTAGTCTCCAAGTCTCTTCAAGTATATACAAATCAGCATTGTATTGGTACCGATTGACAAATTCTCACACCATAACTTCCCATGTTTGTACTCTTGAATTGTCGAGGGTGAGGAACCATCGAACAACGACTCCGATCAAAGTTCGAGAAAAAAGCTGAACCAACTGATTCTATTAACTCCAAGAGGATTTAATGCACACATATACATCTTCACATGGATCTGTGGATCCATCATCCCATAAAACTTGTCCATATCCGACATCTTAAACTTCAGAGGTGTCTTTCCTCCGGGCTCATGGTAAGGGTATTAAGGTCCATTGGGTCATAAGTTTTTCTTATCTTGGTGATCTGCAACTCAAGCATAGCCAATTTTTCTTTCCATTCTAGAACTATAGTCTATCCTTCGTTATTAGGTCCATACTGCCGATTGGCTCCAAGCCTGGGCTTTCCATTTTTCTTCCCTTCTTCCCTTCTTCCTTTTTGATCTTTATTCTGTCTCCAGATTCTTTGTTTTGCTCCTTTTTAATGAGTAATCCTACATTCATGTAACTCCCCGAATTTATTTTTGAAGCGTTAATGTCGAATACACAGAGATTAGATAAAATCCTATAGTTATGAGAAGACTCTAAAATGGTAAATCAGAGCATACACTAATAATTCTAAAAATACATCAATATCTAACACAGTGGCCCAAGCCTTTGCACAATTCAAGTTCTCCGACACGGAGTTTTTCAAACTAAAACCTAAATAATAACAATCTGTCTCAATCATTACACTCAAAATATCAGTACTAACTCTGAAACAAAGGCAGCTAACTCTTGATCACTCAGCTAGCCCTTCGATCCCAAAATCCCACCTACTGATCACCTGAAAGAAAAAACAATAAGGGCATGAGCCAAATGCCCAGTAAGGTCGCTCAAGGGCCAATCAAGGGCCAATCAAACGGAAGCAAAAATGTTTGAGAAACAAAATTTTGGAAGCACAAAAGGGTCTCAACATAACGGATGTCAAACTAAATTTTAAATGTCAAAATATATCTGAGTACAGAGACAGACACTAGAGAGCCATTCAGAAAGTGGTCACGTACGTCAATATTGACATATGAAGTTAGTTCAGAAAGTAAGTTCGCGATCTCTAGCTCAACTCCCCTGAGCTAGCCCACGTCTCAATCCACGTGAGTAAGTCAGACATAAGTCACATGGCACATAAAGTTATCAAAACAAAGATTCCAACACAATCAAATATCGGACATGTTAAACAATACACGGAGTTTACGAAATAATGACAATCTCTAAGATGAACGATATCAACATTTCAAATTCTAAGGTCAAACGAATTCGATGGAAATTGAATTTAACAAGTTTTAGCGTTGAGAACAAGTTATTCATAACAAAGCTCAAAACAAAAAGGAGAAGAAGAATTACTTAACTCAATTCGAAAAAGGTTTGGATTTAAAAAAGAAACTAAGGACTTAGATGAGCGATTGGTCCATCGCTGATTTGAATTTTGAAAATAAACCCTTACCTTAGCCAAACTTTTGAGAATACAAATCCTTGAGCTCCACCTTAGAAATCTTGAACCTTCCAAGCCCCTATCTCTCTCTACTGCAAAGGGAAGTAAGTAGAGAATTAAAGAGATTCGAAAGGAATTAAGAAAACTATTTATATGAAACAAAACCAAGTTTTGATTCAACCAATTTTTTTTTATTCAACCGAAACATCATCTTTCATTCGATCGAATCCGACAGAGGTGAAAATGGTTTTCCATTTTTTTTCAATTCGACCGAAAATGAGTTTTCATTCGAATTAAAACTTTTAATTCGATTGAAAACTTCAGTGACTCTTTCTACACGATTTAAATACTTTTCATTCGAAGCAAAATATTTTCATTCAAAGCAAACCCATTTTCGTTCGAAGCAAAACCATTTTCCTTCAACTGAATCCTTCAGATTCCAAAACTTTAACGTCAAATAGTTTTGATTCAAATGAAACCACTTTTATTCGACCGAAAATTTCTGAAACAATCCTAAACTATTTTCTTAATTTAAACAAAAGACCACAAACTTATTTATTCAAAAATACTAATTTCACGCAGAAAAAAAAAGAAAATTTTCATGATATAACATTCTCCATTCCTTAAAAGAATTCTGTCCTCGGAGTTTAAAACGTACCTTAAGTGTCAAAAAGCTGAGGGTGTCTTTCGCGCATAGCCTCCTCAAGTTCCCAAGTGACCTCCTCTATTTCATGATTCCGCCATAAAACCTTAACTGAAGGAATGACTTTCATCCTTAATACCTAATCACGACGGTCAAGAATCTCAACTAGCTTCTCTTCGCAGGAAAGGTCCTCCCGAACTGATAAAGGTTAGTACGACACAATATGCGTCGGATCGTAGACATACTTCCTTAGAATCGAAACATGAAAAACGTTATGAACGTGCAAAAGTTCTGGCGGCAATGCCACTCTGTAAGCCACCGGACTGATCCTTTCCAAAACCTCGAATGGCCTGACAAATCTGGGGCTAAGCTTGCCCTTTCTATAGGAACGCATCACTCCCTTCTAAGGTGAAACCCTAAAAAATATGTGATCACCCACTTTAAATCTGAGTTCACGAGGACGGTGAGACGTGTAACTACGTTGTCGGTCTTGAGCCTCTTTGAGACGTTCCCGAATTAAATCAACCTTTTGGGTAGTAAACTGCACCAATTTTGGTGCCAATGACCGTCTCTCTCCTACCTCATCCCAACATAGTGGCGTCCTACACCTCCGTCGGTACAATGCCTCAAACGGTGCCATCTTAATACTCGCATGATAAGTTTTATTATATGCAAATTCAACCAAAGGCAAATGACTATGACAACTACCACCAAGGTCTAGCGCACAAGCTCTCAACATATCCTCTAGCGTTTGAATGGTGCGTTCGGACTGTCCGTCTATCTGCGGATGATAAGCAGTACTGAAACGAAGCTCAGTGCCCATAGAATTCTGAAAGCTCTTCCAAAATTTGAAGTGAAATGCGGGTCTCGATCTGACACTATAGATAATGGTACACCATACAACATCACAATCTCATCAATATATAATCAAACTAACTCAGATAAGGGTGCCGTTGCTCAGATCGAAAGGAAATACGCAGTCTTAGTCAACCTATCAACGATAACCTAAATTGTGTCAAAACCCTTGACTGTTCTCGGTAAGCCTCCCACAAAATCGGTTGTTACATGTTCCCACTTCCACCGTAGAATCTCAAGTGGTTGAAGTAGTCCGCTAGGCTTCTGATGCTCCGTCTTCACTTTTTGACAAACTAAACAATGGGATACCAATTCCGCTATATCCGACTTCATGTCGCTCCACCAGAAATGCTTTTCAATCCATGTGGGTAAGTCAGGCATAAGTCACATACACTGTGACATGGCTCATAGAGTTATCAAAATAAAGATTCCAATTTAACACAAATCAAATATCGGACATGTCAAACAATACACAGAGTTTACAAAATAATGATAGTCTCTAAGATGAACAATATCAACATTTCAAATTCTAAAGTCAAACGAATTCGACGGAAATTGAATTTCACAAGTCATAGCATTGAGAACAAGTCATTCATAACAAATCTCAAAGCAAAAAGGAAAAGAAGAATCACTGAACTCCAAAAAGAGACTAAGGACTTACATGAGCGATTGGTCCATCGTTGATTTGAATTTAAAAAATAAACCCTTACCTTAGCCAAACTTTTGAGAATACAAATACTTGAGCTCCACCTTAAAAATCACGAACCTTCCAAGCTCTCTCTCTCTCTCTCTCTCTCTCTTGCAAAAGGAAGTAAGCAGAGAACTAAGAGATTCAAAAGGAATTAAGAAAACTATTTATATGAAACAAAACCAAGTTTTAATTCGACCGAAACATCATCTTTTAATTGACCGAATCCGACAGAGGTGAAAATAATTTTCCAATTTTTTTTTTTTCAATTCGACTGAAAATCAGTTTTCATTCGAATTAAAACTCTTTTTTTTGGCATTCAACAGAAAACAAGTTTTCATTCGAATTAAAACTTTTAATTCTGAAACTTCAGTGACTCTTTCTACACAATTTAAATACTTTTCGTTTGAAGCAAAATATTTTCATTCGAAGCAAAATCATTTTCCTTCGACCGAATCCTTCAGATTCCAAAACTTTAAAATCAAATAGTTTTGATCCGAATAAAACCACTTTCATTTGACCAGAAATTTCAGAAATAGTCCCAAACTATTTTTTTTAATTTTAACAAAAGACCACAAACTTATTTATTCAAAAATACTAATTTCACATAGAAAAAAAAGAAAATTTTCGGTATATAACAATTCGAAGTAAATTTGTTATGCTGAGCTACTAGATTGGTGAGGTTACCTTGAAATTCTTTTTGTAGAGCACCAAGGATTTGGACGAAATCATTGGGTTGAGGGGATACATCGGCCATTGGAATCCACTTGAGTTTTTTGGATGTATCCCAATACAAGAGCTTCCTACTAATGCTAGAGTTTGTTATCTTCCAAAATAATATTTATATCTTTTTCAAAAATTTTGAATATTCTATTTCTTTTTGACTTTTTGTTTTTCATTATTCTTCTTCTTTATTTTTCATCAATCGCATCAGACTAAGCAGAAATAATGACTACATTGCCAAATAAATCTTAAAATATAATCTAGGAAGTACATAAAAAACCAGTTGAGATAAACTAAAACTAAAGTTCTGATTTGGCATCGTGCTCAACTTGGCATCAGGGAAGTATTGGACCGTAGGTCTTGTCTCAAAATTAATATATGATATCCATCTTCTGGTCAGGCATAGAAAGATCTAGTGCCTGAGGAGATATCTCACTCATGCTCGCTGGTAGAAGTTCTTCTTTCACATTGAGCCTAGAGGGCTGATCAAATCATTGTCGATGAGATCTTAAGTTGCGTGATTTAAGGCAATACACCTCTCTGTATGATGTCTAGATCCTTAGTGATATTCATATCGACTTGCAAGTCGGGCCCTTTAGGTATGGCAGTGGTAGGTAACTTTGCAATTATACCTTTACTGAGCAATTATTTAAACACTCTGGCTATAGGGGCATGAAGATTGAAGAACTTTTGCCTAATGATAGTAGGCACCCACGAAACCAGCTCTCAAGATCTAATTGTATGATTGTCTGCAAACATCCTTGGCTGAGCGTTAGGGTTCTTTCGACTAGTCTTTTGTATTGGCTTCCCGTCCTTGATTATTGTTCCTTTGTTAATGGTGTCTTCCATTTGAGTGAGAGACTATGTCAACGCTGTGAATAAGATATGGATGTATCTTTCCTACTAGGGGAGGTCCTCTTTGAACACTGTTATGCCTCTTGAGCGGCCAAGGCAGTGAAGAAAAATGACTCAAGCTAGGAAAAATGCCTGTTGAGTGGCCAATACTTTGACTCTTAAAAAAAGAAAGAAATTCTAAAAATGTTTTTACCCTAGGATTAAGTGGAACTGAAGAAACTGACTCAAGCAAGGAAACTATAAACTAGATAGGACCGCGTAATTTAAAGATGTACATAAGCACGCCACAATATAAAACATTAAACCAGCCAAGTTTTACATGTGCAGGAATTGGACACTGTATAACATTTAGTATTCTAGGATTTTAGGAGAGTCTGGAAAAGTGAGGTACTGACTAACCATCTCGTTACCCTTGTAAGTTAATCAACTAGTTGGTTAGTGAGATAATTTTGGATTTTTGAAAAATGCTAGGGAAGTTTTGGGTGATGACTAACCGTCACTCAATTGACTTGACTTGTATGATATACCTCCCACCCATACATTAGGTAGTTAATGATGGGTACGTGCACGTAAGTCATTTAAAATACCAAGGAACCAAGAGGCCCTTTAGTACCTTAGAGGTGAGAGTACAGTCGAATTCATCTTGATAACTAAGAACTCCGGGGATTTCAACCATTACCGTTGGGTGGGTGGGTTTAAGATAATCGTATGCGTGTGTGAGGCACAAAATGAAAGCATAAGTATCACAGTTAGAGCATGTTATACAACACAAAAGACCAAAATGCAATAAAAAAAATTTTCAACTCCAGTACTCCTTCCCAACAGAGATGCCATTGTAGTGAATCACCTCTAATATTTCTTTAGGCCCTGAAAGGTCTAAGACTTGGAGTCATCATATTACTTTATAAAAATAAAGAGAAACAAGAAAAACCCTAAATAATATAAAATGTCTAAAAACTACTAATCTATTAAAAACAAGTAATGATTTTGGTTACTAAGTTTTGCGACTGAAAGATGTTAGGCACCCGTCATACCTTTTCATTCTCTACTTTATTTTTATTAAAATTTGGACTTTTTTTTAACAAATACCACACACACACACACACACACACACACACACACACATATATATATATATATATATATATATATATATATATAGACCCTAAGTCTAATTCTTCATTATTGGTTTGAATTCCACAGTAGGGGTCAAATAACATACGTATTTGATTGGACAAATCAGAATCAAAACCATTGTAGTTCGACTTAGCCATGCAGGTGGCAACCTACATTTTGGTCTCAGAATTGAACTAAAAAAATGAAATAAAAGACTCTTCTTGATAGTTTTCTATATTGGAAATGAGATTGCAGGGATGAAAGACACTCTAGATCCCTCCGTCCCACAAAATTTGATCAACTTTTTTGCATGCTGATTAGGGATTTAAGTGATATATTGTGTATTTTTCATTCTACTCTATGAAGAAAAGAGAGGAAGAAAGTGGGCCAGGAGAGAGAAAATGGGTTAGTGGAATATTAAGTGTGGATAGAGAAATGAATTAAAAAATGTAAGAAAGCGGGTCAGAAGAAAGAAAATGAGTTGATAGAGATTTAAATGTAGTGAGAGAAATAAAATAAAAAAGTATAGAAAGGGTAAATATGTAAAAGTATCTACATAATCTTTCTTAATTTAGAAATAAATTTTTTTGTGGAGATGGCTCGAAAAGAAAAGTTGATCAAATTATGTGACATTGAGGGAGTACAATCTAAACTAGTTTAGAAAGTAGTAAATATACCTTGAGAACGCGTTTGCCTAGAAGACTCGGGAATACTTTGCAAGTGACTTATAAAATGAAGTGTTAAATACCCTTTAGAGACAATCTATTACTTCTATGGAAGAAATAGTATAAAAGCTCTGGAAAGAAAAAGTTGATGCTTGGAAATGTAGCCCAAAGACCCCTTTTTTTGGCTACATAAATGATAAAGATGACCATCTCAATATATGATCTGGTGATAAAACAAAATATCTGATAGAAATTGCAAATTGTGGAGAAAACACAATGAATGTGTTAGTTCACCCCTTAAAATTTAAGATTTTTTCCTGAATTCTGGAACATTTTCTGTCCTTAATTCGGTAATTATCTCTAAAAACCAGAAGGGATGTATCAGATTTCAAGAATATCTCTCTTCTTCATCTTAACCAAGGATATTTGAACATTTCAAGGATAAATTACAAGATATTTTCAAGTCTTTTAATCAAACTCAATCTTTTAACTGGACTGGTTTAACCGAACTGGATTGGACTCTAACTGGGCTGGACTGGACTACTTATTAGACTAACTTAAATAGATTAGACTTATTACATTAGTAGACCTAAATACGTAATAATAATAAACTTAATCATTAATGGAGCCCAATAAAACAAATAAGAGAGATAAAATAAAACTACAAAAATA
Organism: Escallonia herrerae; assembly: GCA_033070095.1. NCBI lineage: Eukaryota > Viridiplantae > Streptophyta > Magnoliopsida > Escalloniales > Escalloniaceae > Escallonia > Escallonia herrerae. The sequence continues at coordinate 46,272 of JAVXUP010003626.1, read as the reverse complement.
TGGTGTCTACGCGAGGGTTGTCCATGGTTACAGATTAGTTTTTGTCTACCTATCTTTTATGCATATAATTACCATCTAAGTCTACTAACTATTCATAATCAATTTTTTGTTTACTCAATTTTTAAGCATATTAATTACCATCCAAATCTAGTAGTTAGTCATGATAATAAACAAAAGTATGGCAAAGTCTCAAAATGAATTTATATATAAGCATGAATATACAAAAGTCGGGGAAGAATCTTAAGAACTCAATCCTATAATAAGATGCAAAGCAGAAAAAGAAAAAAAATCTTCAAAGGTCTTTAAACCCATATGATTAGAGGGTTTTTAAAGACTATATATATATATATATATATATATATATATATATATATATATATATATGGGTCGTGATCCATTGCTAGCGCTAGCAGGGTTGCTAGCGCTGTTTTGCCGTCCGCTACATAATGTAGCGTGTAGCGGACGTGCTAGCGCTAGCAATGGATCACGACCCTATATATATATGTGTGTGTGTGTGTGTGTGTGTGTGTGAGCCGATCCACACCCACTGGTGGAGAAATAGCTATTTTTCCACCATAAATCTGGCCGTCCACGTGTACTCGTGGATGGCTCAGATCTTTTTTGAAAAAGTGTCAACCGCCACTCTTTTAAGGCGGTAACAGAAAATGCCAAAAATGCCCCCGAGAGACAAAAAAACCCCAACCGCTACTCTTTGTAGTCGTTGGGGACCTACCAATTTCCCCCCAATCGCTATAAAGTGTAACAGTTGCTGTAAGGCCTAACCGCTACACTTAGTGGTGGTTGCTATGATTAAAATAGTCCCCCAACAGCCACTAAGTATAGCGGTTGGGACCAAACCGAGTTATGATTCATGCAGCCCCACTTTTTCATTAAAAAAAACCCTAATTCAGTAAAAAAAATCCTAAAAACCCTAAGTGCCACTTTTTCATTAAAAGAAGGGCTTGCGAATCAAATAATCCCCCAACCGCTATACTTAATGGCTATTGGGATCAATACTAGAATTTTTCATGCAGCCCCATTTTTTCATTAAAAAAACCCTAAGTGCATTATAGAACCCTAAAAAACCCCAGCTACCCCACGAGCCCATTAAAAAACCCTAAATAAACCCCTAGCTACCCCACAACTACCCCACAAATGCATTTAAACCCTAATAAAACCCCCAGTTGCCCCCACTTTCCCCCATCTACTGTAATCAATGCCCCAACCGCTACAAAGAGTAGTGGTTAGGGGGTTTCCCTATAACTTCAGGAGTCTCTCTCTCTCTCTCTCTCTCTCTCTCTCTCTCCACACACATTCAATTTTTTTCTTTCTGGCTATATCTCTTTCTTTCTTTTTCTTCCCCACTTACTCACTATCGAACCCTAACCATTTCTTTATCCTCCATAAACCCTAAACCCCCATTTTTTCACCAAACAAACACTCAAAATTTTTTCCAACATCACAAACTAATAGTGTTTACTTGCACTAGCTTGAGGTTAGTTTATCCAACTTTTATGATATTATCTCGAAGCTAATATTGGAGCAATTATCTTGAAGGAGGAGGCAATTGAAAGCAACAATACTACATTTAAGTTTTGCCTTTTTTATTTCATTTAATTCTATGACTTGTTGAGAATTTATATAATTTTTTTAGGATTTCAATATAAATATGGATGCAACTGGAGGAAATAATTTTTGTAAAGATTCTGATCTACCTTACAAAGGTCAAGTTTTTCAAACACTAGACGAAGTTGAAGCATACTATAAAGCATATTCGAAAAGAATAGGTTTCGGTGTTAGAATTAAGACGACTAGAAAATGGGCGAATACAGACCAAATTTGTTCCCGACTATTTGAGTGTCATAGAGGAGCACCGCGTGTACCTCCGGTTGTTCGGATCAGTGATGAAGGGCCAATAGTACAACGAAAAAAGGACACATTTTTGGGTACCGGCTGCAAGGCCCATGTGTATGCAGTACATCAAAAAAATGAAAACCATTGGATTGTGACAGGAGTGGAGTTGATCCATAATCATCAATTGACGACCCCTAGTAAGATTGGTCAAATTCATTAGCACCGACAAAAAAGCGCGGCACACAGACAATTGATATTTACAATGGTCGAGGCTAAAATTCCACCATCTAGAATGATGGGGGTTTTCTCAAGCTAGGCTAGGGGGATTGACAAGTTGGGCTTCAACGAAGTAGACCTCCGAAATGAACTTCGTGCTCAGAGGAGAGAGTCTTTCAGTAAGAGTGATTCTCAAGCTACACTTGATATCTTCAAGCGCCTTCAGAATGAGAATTCTGGCTTTTTCTATAGTCTCCAATTGGATGATGAGAACCACATTAGTACTATATTTTGGGTGGATGCCCGTTCTAGAGTTGCTTACCAAAAATTTGGTAATGTTGTGACGTTTGACACCACATACCGTACAAATAACTACTCTATGCCTTTTGCTCCATTCATCAGAGTGAACCACCACTATCAGTCAATCATTTTTGGCTTTGCCCTGCTTAGGGATGAGACATAGGAGTCATTTATATGGTTATTTGAAACGTGACTTGAAGCAATGTACCATATTCCTCCAAAGACCATCATCACCGACCAAGATTTGGCAATGAAAAATACAATCGCTAAGGTCCTTCCAGATACTCACCATGGCCTGTGCACATGGCACATGAGCAACAAATATCCCGAACGGCTTCACAATGTATATGCAAACCATCCAACATTCATGTGTGAAAAAATCGTTGACGATCGACGTGCTCGAGGAGAGGTGGGCTAAGTTAATGGGTGACTACTCTTACACAGTCATGAATGGTTGAAAGCGTTGTATAAGATCAAGACACAGTGGGTCGGTGCCTACACCAAAAAAACATTTACAGCCGGAATGACTATGGCCTCGAGAAGTGAAGATATGAATGCATTCTTTAATGGGTACATAGAAAGCCCTTGACAAGCAATTTTTCCTTGAGAGAGAAGCCGACGCGGCTACAGTTTACATAGAAAGGGCTATAAGGTTTTTTCACCTTTGGAGGCTCATGCAGCTCAAGTCTATACCAAGAAAATGTTTAGACAGTTTCAAGAAGAACTACTAAAGTCGAATCAATATAAAATGACAAAGTTGCACGAGCTATGCACCAGAGATCTCAAGGTTTATGCTTTCACAAATGTGACAAATTTTTCCAATTCGTGCTTTTCGTCAGCTCCGAAGAACAGAAGACATTTTACCATAGCAGTTTGTATGGACACCGGGTTTGTTAATTGCAACTGTTAACTGTTTGAGCATAAAGGTATACTCTGTCGACATGTGTTGAGGTTTTTTAGCGCCAAGAATGCTCGTGAAATTTTGAAAGAGTATATCTTAGATCGGTGGACGAAGCAAGCCAATAGAGTACACGGTCACATTCCTTACGTGCCCAATGTTTCAGTTGATTTTGAGCAATCTGAGACACTGCGATATAATCACCTTTGTAACATCATGCATGGTTTATCATTGGATGCAGCGTCAACATTTTATGGGTACAAGTATATCAAGTTGAAGCAGCAGCACGGGATAAGGCTAACCTTGCACAATTTAGGATGGGATTACTAGACAGACGTGACACTCCGACTACTGGGATGACTCCAGCCGGTAGAATCACTCGAGCTTCGGTCATACCTTCACAGCCAGTCATTGATAGAACTAGCCTACAAGGTAAGGGGGACGATATTTTTGATCCAATTCTTTCTCAAACAAAAGGGTGAAAACGAGCAATACATATGAAGAGTCCGATTGAAGAAGCAACGGGTCAAAAAAATTATGAAAGTGTGTGTTGTGTAATAAGATGACCGATCATGACAAGAGAAACCATTATAAAGTGCTAGGTATCGAACCTGGCAGTATGGTCGAGGAGGACGATGATGAGGAAGAGTGTTAGGGTTAATATTTAAATTGAACTTTTATTATTTTTTTTTATCAGAGAAATTTGTGATTTGGTTTGTTGAATCTTGATATTTTGAAAGGGGCTAATTAGTGTGGTTGATATGCAAGGGCCAAAAGAAAAAAATTGGAACAAAAAATACAGAAAAATAATTTTGTAAAAATTTTCACTTTTTTTTGCTCATTGCACCTTATGCACGTTAGTTAGCCCACTTCTATGAATTTCAGCAAAAATCGAGACAAATTATTTTTTTGGTTTTCCTATGACGCCCCTATTCGGGCACACTTTAGGACCTAATTCATAACTTTCAAAAAATTTTGTAATTTATTTTCTCTTTTTTTTGCTCATTGCACCTTAGGCACGCTAGTTAGCCCACTTCTATGAATTTCAGCAAAAATCAAGACAAATTATTTTTTTTGTTTTCCTATGGCGCCCCTATTCGGGCACACACTTTAGGGCTTAATTCATAGCTTCTGAAAAATTTTGTAATTTTTTTTTACTTTTTTTGCTCATTGTACCTTAGGCACACTAGTTAAGCCATTTTAAAGAATTTTAGTGAAAATCAAGACAAATTATTTTTTTTGGTTTTCCTATGACGTCCCTATTCGGGCACACTTTAGAGCCTAATTCATAGCCTTTGAAAAAATTTGTAACTTTTTTTTCATCTATCCAACAATCTAATTTTAACTCCTAATGTCCAAAATCAAACAACAGTAATAATAAGGGTAATTCAATTTCAAACCTCAATATCCAAAATCCAACAATAGTAATAATAATCCAAATGAACGTTTAGTACATCTCAGGATAATGGTAATGAAGGCGTCTAGCTTCACCCTTTTTCAGCTCCCATGCTATCCTATATCTAAACGTCAAGGCATCCTTCCGAGACCACGATGCAAATTCGAGCACATCCGAGCGAGCTATGTAGTCCATGTACTTGAGCACGTAAATCCCGCAATCGTGACTGTTATATTGCTTTGATCGGCGGTCCTGTATCATCACGACCGTCCAAGGCTCCATCGTCAGATTGCTCGTGATGGCGTCCCCCTTATAATATCGACACGCTAGCGAAATGATAGTAGTCTGCATCCAACAATAAAAAAAGTCATCAAGCCTATGTAACAAGAAGAATAGACTATGAGCGAAGGTCAAGAAATATAAACTAACCGCCGCATTGATATACATTTTGTACATTTGCGCCAGCTGCTGACCAAGTCCGTCCTTCCTTAGGCTATCGTATATGTGGACCTCCTTATTATCTGGATAGAGAACTAATAGGAAGAAGTGGTTTGCATGAAGACTAGGTAGCATGATAAGGTTCGCCTCAGACACGCGACATTGATAGTCCGAGTTCAAACAGGCTAGCACATTTCCAGATGGTTTCCACTCACCCTTGCTTGCCCCTCGCCTCATCCTCCATTCTGTGAAATCCTTAATGCTGTTGACCATGAGTGGGTTACGAAAAGAGGGATACATGTTGAGCTTCAAAGTTCGGTAGGGGTTATAACGTAGCTCTCTAACGCGGAGCAGATCTATATAAGCGTCCATGACAAAGTTCAAAATATCTGTTTCTAGCACCAACGTTCTCATATCCGTTTGACGCAGGAATGCCAAAATAGGAAAGTCTACTATAGCGATTGGCCTCAATGGTTTCGTCCTTTATCCGACTGGATGCTTGGGCACCCCTAGGGAGTTACTTGGGTCACCTGACTCTGGGGCTGAGAGCCGTACGCGTTAAGAGGCAAGCGACTAGACGGCTCCCTTTGGTAACCCCGGTACGCATTACTGAAATTGTGAACTTCAGTCTTGTACCTCTCGATGGACCTCTTGACAATGTCAGGAGCATGCATGACAAACCAGTTAAACCCCTCCAGCTGCTTGAACACCTCACTGCCCTGGTCAACCTAAAAAACATGCATGAAAAATATGGATAATCATTTCATGCATGGTCAATAAGGTGCATAAGTATAAATAGAATTGTAACTAGACGACTTACAATGTTCATGCCCAGAACTGGTCATTATCTCACGTGGCCCATACGATGTCTTCCTCGCCTGGGAAGGGCGATTCACCCTCGTGCGCATCACCTTGAGAAACCATTGAAGGTACTCCTCAATACTGATGCCTTGGTTCTTCAGCGATACAAGGCTATCATACGTTTCCTGCCAAGTATTCCACTGTTGCACCTCGTCGTTCAACAAATTCAAGGCATCAGGCACCTCGAAGTTCGGCCCTCGACCCTTCCTGTATGGCCGCATGTCTACAGCGGGTTTTGGTATCCCTTGTAGACAGCCAGCTTGCCTCATAGCTCGATCGGGCATCTGAAACTCACATACTTCGAAGTGAATAAACAGCACCCGAACCAAACCTAGCACGTACGACACCGGAAGTTGCCAACACCACTCATCCAACCGATGCATCACCTTGCAGTATGGCTGCCACGTCACCTGTGATGCACTCCAGTATCTCTAGTTCCCTCCGATAGAACTTTAGATGGTGGTGAGGGTCTACCCGTCTCTTCCGGTTGGTCGTAGGCCCCCAGGCCCACACCCTAGGCCACGTCTCATCGGAATTATCCCGCGTTGTGGACGACCCGTGGGTAGCCTCTCGTAAGACCAAACCTGTGAATGCAAACATTATATGGAATTAGTAATTAATCACGAATATATTGACACGTCAACCAAGAATATAAATGCTCAAACCTATAATAGAGTGAGGCAGGCGGCAATGGACTTGGCACCCTTTCTCGTAGCTCTGTGCAGTGCTCGATATAGGTGCGCAAAGACAGCTGAACCCCACGAATACGAGTATACCTCCTCAAGGTCCTCCAAGAACACCATATACTTCGGATGCACCGTGTTTTTCGAATGCGTCGGAAGTAATATAGCTCCAATAATATACAGCAGGAATGCCTTCGTATACGTCACCAAATCGTGAGGAGTGTATGCATAAGGTAGCACGCAATACTGCTCTCTCAGCCATTTAAGTTTGATGTCGTTTGTTGTAAGAGCTTCGCTCAGAATTTCCAGAAAATACTGCCTAGCCATCTGAGCTATCGTTGCAGACGTCCTACTCAAAGTAATGGGTCTGCCATGACATGGGATTCCAAGTATAAATCCGACGTCCTCTAATGTAATAGTCATTTCACTAAACCGGAAGTGAAATGAGTTCGTCTCGCTCCTCCATCACTCAACTAGAGCGGATATAAGGCAATCGTCGTGCCGAGACCAATGATGAAGGACGGTTAACATGGACAAATTTTGACAGTGTAATATTTGTATTTGTTCCTCGTTTAGTACCCACTTTTCGAGTTGACTTGTGTTTTGAATTTTTTCCTAAACACCCTTTTCGACACCGTCAAATACGTCCCTCACGACGTGGTCATCGTCATTGTATAAGATTGATGAATCATGAGGTCCGGGATTTAACTCCATATCTCTAAGAAAAAATATAATCATAAACCAACTTAGCATGCATACTATTTACATCCCAAAACTAAAACAAGAACACATAATCCAAAATTAACCCCTAATTCTAAAACCCTAAAAAGCCCCCATTTTTTAAGTCCTAAAAAACCCCCAACTTTGAAGCACTGAAAATCCCCCAATTTTGAAGCTATAAAAACCCCCAATTTCAAATCCTTCAAAACCCCAATTTTAAGCCCTAAACAATCCTAATTTTGACGGCCTAAAAATCTGCAATTTTGAAGTCCTAAAAAACCCCCAATTTTGATGCCCTAAAATACCCCCAATTTCGAATCCCTAAATATCCTAATTTTGAAGCCCTAAAAACCCCAATTTTTAAGGCCTAAAAATTCCCAATTTTGAAGCCCTAAAAAACCCCCAATTTTAAAAACCTAAAACCCAAAATTTGAAGCCCTAAAAAATCTCCAAATTTGAAGCCCTAAAAACCATAATTTTGAAGCCTTAAAAATCCCCAATTTTGAAGCCCTAAAAAATCCCCAATTTTGAAAACATAAAAACCCTAATTATGAAGACCTAAAAAACCCCCAATGTCGAATGCCTAAAAACTCCAATTTTGAAGCCCTAAACCCCCCCCCCCCCCCCCCCAAATTTTGAACTCTTAAAAAATCCCCAATTTTGAACTCCTAAAAACCCTAATTTTGAAGCCCTCATAAACCCTCAATTTCAAACCACTAAAAACCCAAATTTTGATGCCATAAAAAATTTCTAATTTTGAATGCCTAAAAACCTCCAATTTAGAAGCTCTAAAAAAACCCATTTTTTAAGCTCTAAAAAACCCCTAATTTTTAAAACCTAAAAACACGCTAATTTTGAATCTCAAGCAAAACCCTAATTTTATAACATAAATGCCGCTAGTTCAATAACTAATTTCAATTTCTAAAAAACCCTAATTTGAGTTTATGGTAAGAAGACAATTTAGGCATAAAATAAAGGCAGTTTATGGTAAGAAGACAATTTAAGCATAAAATAAAAGCCAATTGAAACATAAAGAAGTTTCAATTCATGAAATTAACATTGCTTTATAAGAAAATTCAAAATACTTACTTGCTTTAAACTTGGTATATTTAAAGAAAATTTTCACTAATCTTCTAGCATAGGATTTTTTTTTTTTTTTGGTATTATGGTGGAGATTACGGTGGTGTGATTTTGAAGATGAAGAAAATTGAAGAAAGAGTTGGAGAAGATGAAGATGATGGAGAGTTGGTATGGAGAGAGAGAGAGAGAGAGAGAGAGAGTGAAAAAAAAGATTGCTGAGGGGTGTTTAGAAGAGAAAGGGATCATATGAGAGAGAGAAAGAAGAGAAGATTGGACAAAAAGTGGAAATGTGGAAGAGAAGATTGCACATTTAAGTGAAATTGTGTAGAAACGTGGGGCTCCCATTAATTTGGTCAGAGAGTGAGTGAGTGAGTGAGAGAGAGAGAGAGAGAGAGAGAGAGAGAGAGAGAGAGGTAATCGTGAAAAAAGAGAAGATTTGACAAAAAGTGGAAATGTGGAAGAGAAGATTGGACATTTCAGTGAAAATGTGTAAAAACGTGAGGCCCCCATTAATTTGTTCAAAAAGTGGCAAAAATGTGTTTTTTCTTCTCCACGAGAAAGAGATAGAGAGAGAGAGAGAGAGAGAGAGGGAAATGGTCCCAACCGCCACACTTAATGGCGGTTGAGGGACTATTTTAATCATACCAACCGCCACTAAGTGTAGTGGTCAGGCCTTACACCAATTGCTACACTTTGTAACGGTTGAGGGGAAATTGGTAAGCCCCCAACCGCTACAAAAAGTAACGGTTGGGGTTTTTTTCTCCTCTTGGGGGCATTTTTGGCATTTTCTGTAACTGCTTAAAAGAGTGGCGGTTGGCACTTTTTAAAAAAAAAATAGATTTGGGCATCCACGAGTACACGTGGACGGGTAGATTTATGGTGGAGAAATAGCTATTTCTCCACTGGTGGGTGTGGATCGGCTCCATATATATATACATGGGAGCTGATCCGTTGAGAGCGCTAGCAAAATAGATTTTGCTAGAGCGATGGACGGCCCAGATCTTTTTTTTTTCAGAAGCTGTCAGTCGTCCGCTACATAGTGTAGCGGACGGACTTTTTTACCTTATTGCCCCTCCTCCCTCATCCGCTACACTGTATGGCGGATAACTTTTTTGACCTGACATGTGACAGTTAAAAAGTCGTCCGCTATACAGTGTAGCGGACGAATTTTCACCTGACACAATTTCAGACTTGTCTGTACCTTTATTTCTACACACGTCAATGTTGTCACCAATGCTATCCGCTGCACAGTATCGCAGATAGTATTGTCTATTCTTAAAAGCTACTAAACTCCTTCAGCACAATTTTCTTCTCCTTCAGACTCGCTTTCATTTTCAGCTCCCTTCAAGCTTCAAGTTTCACTCAAGCAAGGTAAGTTTGTGAATGTTGAAGTTTTCTTTATGGATTGACTGGTAAAGTATAATTATTTGTTTGGACAAAAAAGTATAGATTTTTTTATGTTCTAGAAATTTGTCACTCTATTCATCAATTTGTGATGTTCAACTATAAATTTTTTGTGATGTTCTAGACATGATGTTCATAAAAAGGTATAATTTGTTAACCTTAAATAAATTCATTATAGTTTAATTCAAATTTTTTGAGGTTCGCTAACTTCGAAAAATTTATCCTATGTAAATTCAAATTTTTTGAGATATGTTTGTTGTATTTTGGCATGATGAATTTGTCTATTTATCTTAGTAATTTTAATTTGTTATGTTCAATAAATTAATAATTGTTAATTTGGAGACACTTTTGAGATTATGTATATGGTATATTTGTCATCCTAAATTGGTCTATTCGCCAAGGTAATTTTTAGGTAATATTTTAAGTTAGAAATGACATTTGATTGTTAAGCGTAGTCTATTTCTACATAGGTCTTGTTTCACAATGTCTGATTTCGTGTCGAGCTCCAACGTCCCCGTAGATGCTAGTGATCCGTATCTAGGACGAACGTTTCAAACATTGGAAGAAGCTGAAGAATGTTTTTGAGCGTATTCATTGAGGGTTGGTTTTGGCATTAGAATAAAGACTACAAGAACAAGCAACGTAACAAAAAAGATATGCTCTCGCTTATACGAGTGTCATAGGGGCAGAAACCCATTGCAAAATGAGACACGCGTAGGCAATGATGACAGTGATGACGAAATAGGATATTCGCGTAGAAGAAGGGATTGCTTTGAGCGCAAAAATTGCCAGGTCAAGATGTTCGTAAGCTACAAACCCAAGCAAGATCATTGGCTTATTACCAGCCTGGAACTGGCACACAATCACCCGTTAGTAACTCCTTCTAAGGTGAGTCAGATACATCAACACAAGAAGATGGGTAAGGTCGCGAAGAGCCTAATTCACACAATGAGCAATTTGCGAATTGGACCTACAGAGATTGTTTTACTGTAAAGCGGACGGCGAAGCAGAAACTCTGATTGGGCATCTGCTATACGATGTAGAGGACAGCCCAGCAGAAGCCCTTATCTTCAACACTTGGAAAATTTTTCGGTGTTTAGACGTCCGCTACACTGTGTAGCGGACGGCGTAGCAAAAACTCTCAACTTCAACACTTAGAAGATTTTTGGCCAATTGGGCGTCCGCTATACTATGTAGCAGACAGCCCAGTAGAAACTCTGAACTCCAACACTTGGAAAATTGTTGGCCATCTCTATACGACCGCTACACTGTGTAGCGGACGGCATAGCAGAACCTCAACACTTAGAAGATTTTTGGCCAATTGGGCGTCCGCTATACTGTGTAGCGGAGGGCCCAACAGAAGCCTTCATCTTCAACACTTGGAAAATTTTTCGGTGTTTAGACGTCCGCTACACTGTGTAGCGGATAGCCCAGCAGAAACTCTGAACTCCAACACTTGGAAAAAATTTTGCCATCTCTATACGTTTGCTATACTGTGTAGCAGACAACGTAGCAGAAACTCTCAACTTCAATACTTGAAAATTTTTTTGGTGTTTAGACGTCCACTACACTATGTAGTGGATGGCCCAGTAGAAACTCCAAATTCCAACACTTGGAAAATTTTTGGCCATCTCTATACGTTCGCTACACTGTGTAGCGGACGGCGTAGCAGAAACTCTCAACTTCAACACTTAGAAGATTTTTGGCCAATTGGGCGTCCGCTATACTGTGTAGCGAACGGCCCAGTAGAAACTTTTTTGGGTGTATGGACGTCCGCTACACTGTGTACCGGAGGCTGCAACATACAATTTATTCGAATTTCCACCAGTTTGTTTCCCACCATTCTCTCATTCTCAATGAGAGCAAAAAAAACAAAATATATACTTCAACTCAAATCAAAATCTAATCAAATCAACCCAAATCAAATGTCAACTGATTTCAACACAAATCAATCATAATCATCTTCAACACAAATCAACTGATCTCAACACAAATCAACTCACACCAATGACAGCTTTCTAAATAATCATGATTTATTAAAAAAATTATTGTAATGGTACAATGTCAACTGGGGTCCTCATGTTGAGCCGGATTTTCGTCCTTAGACGGATTTTCAATAAACCTAACCTCTCTAGGCCGGCCTTTCATAATTTGCCAAGCTATCCTATATCTAAAGCCTTCTACGCATTCTTGACTCCAGGCGGCCGCCTTGAGGCTCTCAGACCGACAAATGTAATCCATGTACATGCAAAGGAAGACGCCGCAGTCCGAAGTATTATGTTGCTTGGGCCTTCTCTTCTTCAATCGAAAATGGAGCTTTGGCCGCGCCGGTACAGGTACACCACGGATAGCATTGACCATGGCACAAAATATATTCTGCGAGAAACAGAAAATGGCGTAAGACACGAGTTAACATTTACAATTGCCAAGTTACAATAAACATTAAACAACAATCGTAAGATTACCATTGAGTCCAACTGGGCTTTGTACATCTGCAGCACAGGCATGTGGGATGGTATCGTCGTGGAGACTGTCGATCACCGATACGACTTTTTCTGTTGGTTCATAGCAAACCAAGTACCAGTGGCTTTCCCCTAAAAATGGGATTAGAAACACGTGGGCAACCCTTGCGCTCACTGGACTATCCCTATTAAGATACGCTCGTAGGTTAGCGGACGGTCTCCACTGGCTCAACTTTTTCTTCCCCTTTGTTCGACCCACTCATGCCATTCAGACACTAGGAGGCTATGAAAAAAGGCATCCACAAAAAAAAACGCTTGGATACTCGTTCAGCCGCTCCCGACCCCTTTCCTTCAGAATCTCCACGTAGGTAGAGATGACACCGTTGTCTAACCAACTCCCCGGAGCCAGGGAGGACATTTCTCCCCACAAGCAACAGTAATCCATGCCCTCTGGGTGATTCACACTATACAACGCTTTGTCTCCGGGCGCCCACTAAAATAACGCTCTCTGATTATTTGGCATTTATGCGGCTTTAGGGGCTTCAATGGATGCCCTTTGCGATATTGCACTCCTTCGGGGGGGTCGACCGGGGGATATTGCCCTCCTTCGACAAGAGATGGTCCTGCCCACGGGACAATGGGCAGTGTCTCGGACAGACTGATGTTTCCGAAACCCCAGTCTTGCGTGACTTGACTCTGAGAGAGGGGTTGGGGTTCCGAGTCCAGAAGCAAAGAGAAGGAGGGCACACTGTACTCTTCCCACGGCACTTGAGCCTGGCCCATGGTGCTTGGCGGTCCCCAATCACCACCCATTCCCTGTACAGAGGGACCACCATATCCCTGGCTCACCCCCGAAGTCTGTCCCGAGGGATCAGTGTATCCCTCGCTCACATAAGGGGGCTGCCACCCCGGATAACCCATTCCTGGGCTGACGCCCGAAGGCGGCCCGATGCTTGGCACAAAAAATCCCGCAGCCATACGCCAACGCTTCAGCCTGTTGGCGAAGCTCCTCGCCCATTGCATCCACCAGATCCTTCCGCTCGCTCAACTTCTGGAAGAAGGCGAACGAGGCATTAACCTACATCCAAAGAGATAATAAATAAGTAACTTCATACACATACTTAGAATCATCAAGTTCAATTAAAAGCACTGGTTGGGCAACTTACCAGATTGTATGCCATGTGCTCATCGATCTGACCCCTAGGGTGGTACTTCTCCCCGCGTTCAAACCTTACTGGAGCTACTCTCCTCCGGGTGATGCGGTAGTACCACTCATTGTACTGTTCGATGCTGATCACGGGGTCAGGCTCCGACACAATGGCCGCCAGCGTGTCCTGCCAGGAATTCCAAACCTCAATTTCTCGTGCGCACAAGTCGTGCGCATTTGCCTTGCCAAACCGTCCGACACCCGGTGGGTTCCTGTTAAGCCTCATATCCGGCGCATCGGCTGGCAACCCCTGCAGGCACTCAAAATGGCGCATAGCGCGATCTGGCAGCTGCCACTCTGCGACCTCGAAGTGGATCAGGGGTGTGCGTTGCAACCCGAAGAGCGTGAAGACGAACGACTCTCCCACCCGTCGCGCCAAACGTTTGTACGGTGCCCATCGCATCTGGCCCGGAGATAGCGAGTCGAGCTCCCCCCGATAGTACGTAATGTTGTGATGGGGATCGTCTCTCCTTGGGTAGTGGCTGTCCTTCCGGCTGTACTCCCAGGCGCACAACCGAGGCCACACATTATCGGTTCCGTCCCTACGCCTGGGTGCGCCGGTAGCAAGGTGTTCATAAGACCACACCTGAGAGCAAAGACAAATTAAATAAAGTATCGTCAAAATTTATTGTCGATTCAACAAAAAAAATCGAGCACGTAATCAAGATTTGTATGATATACCTGCAATAGCGAGAGACATGCACATATAGCTTTGGAGTCGGGCCTCGTTGCCTTGTGCAATGCTCGGTACAGGTACGCAAGAGTTGCTGCTCCCCAGGCATAATCCCCAACCTCCAGCAGGTTACCCAACAACGGTAAATATTTGACGCTGACCGTATTCTTCGACGTTGTTGGGAACAGAATTGCCCCCATCACCCACAAGAGGAAAGCTTGTGTGTACAGCACAAGCATCTGATCCGTGTAGTTATCCGGCAGAACCTTGTAGGTATCTACCAACCACTTCAACTTGATACCACCAGTGCTAAATTGATCCTGGGGTATCGAAGTAAAGAAGTCCCTAGCGGTTCTCTTATTCGTTGCTTCCGACGGAGGAGCTATTACCGGCCGCCCCGTCACCGGTAACCCTAAGATGAACCCTACATCTTCTAGGGTAATTGTCATCTCTCCGAGAGGGAAGTGAAACGTATTCGTTTCACTTCTCCACCTTTCAACAAGGGCACCTATTAAGTGCCGGTCAAGGTGTTGAAAGATCTGCCCATGCGTGAAAATCCCAAACCCAATCCCACGCAGTAATCTTTTCTGGGTTTTGTTCAATTTTCAGGCTTTGAAATTATCGGATACTTCTACTGTGTTGAGAAGTGCTCTTTCCTACGAATTAATAAATACAATTTAAGCAAAACAAACGGTATACAACGTTCGTAAGAATAAGAAAGTTGATAAAATAAGTATCTTACTCCACCATCCCATATGAGCGTACTGATATGGTTTGCTTGGTCGTATAATACGGACGGATCTTCTGGTCCAGGGTTGAAATCCATTTTTTGCAACTGAAATTATGAAAAAACGGCAAGGTTGGAAGCGTAAACATTCTCAAACATACAACGCTAGCACATGCAACGCTAGCATGTGATCAGATAATACATACAATGCTATGTGCTCACATAAGTTCACATGCTATATATATGTATGTACATACATACAAACAGACACGGAATGGGATTTTACAAGTGAAATCACATTAACAAATAATACGCAATACACATATATATATATATATATATATATATATATATATATATATATAGATAAATTGACAAACGCTAGCACAATGCAGCGCACACATGTTCAAAACCATGCATAAGCCGCAATACTCATAACAACTCTAGATTATGAACAAATAAAGGATTGGTTTGTGAACTTACGTGATTGATGAGACGATTAAAGGATTTCTTGGGAAGAAATTGCGCCGATCTACTTGCCAACGCCGCTAGAAAAATTGTGAGAAGAAAGAATGAATAAGAGTTTTGAAGTGTGTATGTGATTGGGTAAGTCCGCTACGTAGTATAGCGGACAGTAAAAACCAAAAAGTTATCCGCTACACAGTGGCGCGGACAGTGGGATAAGGACAAAGTAACAGTCGTGTAGCGACAGGACTGATGTGACAACTGTCAGGGGGTTGTGAATGACTTGACCAAAAAGTCGTCCGCTACACTGTGTAGCGGATGACTTTTTGACTATCACATGCCAGGTCAAAAAAGTTGTCCGCCATACAGTGTAGCGGACGAGGGAGGAGGGGCAATATGGTAAAAAACTCCGTCCGCTACACTATGTAGCGGACGACTGACAGCTTCTGAAAAAAAAAAGATCTGGGCACGGCCAGATCGCGCTAGCAAAATCTCCTATTTTGCTAGCGCTCTCAACGGATCAACTCCATATATATATATATATATATATATATATATATATATATATATATATATATATATATATATATATATATATATATATATGTGTGTGTGTGTGTGTGTGTGTGTGTGTTTGTGTGTGTCACGATCCACTGCCCCCGCAGGCAAATTTAACTTACTTGTCAAGACGATCTGGCTATCTATCTGTGATTTACGAACGGTCCAGATTAAATCTTCTCCCTCAATAGTACTGGATAACCCTAATACTTTGCCACATACAACATAAACCATAAGGATATTTTAGGATATAATGCTACTTACAGAAATGTAGTTTTTGGTCTTTGAATGTGCGCCCGCCATGCATCTCCTGTTACTTTTCGATATCCAAGCTTTTCACCCAGTGGACACACAGCTCGATGCCTTACGTTCCTCAAGATTGGCTAATGATTATTATCAAACACTCTCAAGCTTCCTGGATATTGGTTTGAAAAGTTTAGTAAAAAACGTCGTAAAAAAATCAATACCTCTTTATTCTCTTCCCCACTTGACTTTGTAATTTTTCGCTAGCCATTATGTTCATTTTAATCATGTTTATCCTGAACCCTCTTGTACAGCTCAAAAGTTTGGCTAGTAAGATCAGGTTCTTTTTGTCCTTGGCGGTTGAATTGTTCATAGAGTTCGATTAACTAATCTTAACCCTGTTTGGAGAGCTCTACTAATGCTCTACACCACTTCAGGGTTACTATCCTTAGTCCATCGCATAAACATGCTTCTATGGGGTCGGCTACTATGTTTTCAATGATTGCATGGATACAACTGATTCTTTCAATCTTGTCTTTCTCAGGATTATACGTGTTCCATAGCTCCTCCTTAAGTGGTTGGTAGAAATTCATTAACTTTTTGTTAGTGAATCGATAAATGAACCAAATTTGGTATGGCTAATAGAATTTGGTTTCGCTTCTTTCTACTAGTGTTGACAGTATTTGGACTACGATAATTTGTCGACTGAATCCCATAACTCCAAGAGCATATCAAATTATAGCTGGGAGACTATCGATGAGTTGCTAATCATCTTGATTTATTTCGAATGTGTCTACGAGTCCATGTTTAATCTATTTAAGATCAACCTTGTTTGATGGTAATGTGAGGCTTGGCCATCCATAATCTCAATTAAGGAACACTTTCATTTCAGGTTTTGAAGGATCTTTTCGTTTTCATTCTCCTTCCTGCCTAGTTCTTTTACTTTTGTAGTGATATCAGCTGGGAGCAACGATTCTAGTTCCTCTACAATCGAATTCTTTCTTCCTTTTCTTATAGGACTATCATTCCTTTTTCGTCGTTTATATAAGCCTTTTTTTAAGTGCTAAGCATAATCAGTTAATTGACTGAGGGTTCTTCGTAACTCTTTCCAGTAATTTTCCCATAGATAATTCTAGACATTTCCAAATCTATTTTTACTCTCTTCACGTAACCCTGAATCATAAAATAATTTTGTTTTATTATCGTTGGTTTGTGTTATGGTAGCATATTGCTTTGAAAATTTTTCATCTTCGTCAGTTGCCACTTTTTTTTAGATCCTTGTTGTTAGGATAGTAATTTTTTATTTAATTTGCCCATTTGTTTAGGGCGTCTTGCTGTCGAAGTTTCAACCTTACTCTTTTTTTAAAAAAAATTTATGCATTAGTTTTGAACGCTTAGTTTTGTATCGTCCTATATTAGGGCTTTCGAGTTGTAGTTCCAACCATCTTTTTCCGCTACTGGGAAAGGATTTGTGAGTGATAAAGAACTGTCATCTTTCTTTCTAGGGTAAATGACGTAATAGTCAAATTTCACCCTGATAGTTCTCCCAGTAGATTAACTTCATGATCTCTTGCCTTATACCTTTCTTTTAAGGCCTTTTAAGTAATCTTTTTTGGGGTAACAACTCCCTGCATCATAAAGCATTATTTCCTGGTTAGGCTATCTGCAATTGCATTTTTGGCTGATGAGATGTATTTTATATCAAAAGTATAATAACTGAACCATTGTTGCCATTGATAAAGTCTTGTTTGACTAATATCTCCTAGGTCTCTTTTTAGGAAAGCTTTAAAACACCTATTATCTGTTCTGATAAGAAAGTGTTCTAAAACTAGAAATATGTAAAAAGATTCTATGCCATGTTTTATAGCTAAAAACTCTATTTTGTTTATATGATACCGAATTTCTGCATCCTTAAAGGTTCCACTCTAGTATCCACATAGCTGTTCTTCAGCTTGATTAGGAGGAATTGCTTTTAATACTACACCCCAACAATTTTTAGAAGTGTCAGTTTCTAGAACTAACTTGTTTCCTTGGTTAGGCAAGCTTAATTTTGGCTGGGTTTTAACCTGACCTTTTATCCACGGAACATTTTGGGTATCTTCATCTCTTCTGTTTTTGGGGCCCTTACTCCATGACCTTCATCGCCGTGCTCGAGCGCCATCTCTGTGTTACGAGCCCTCTGAACTATGCATGTCACGACCCGAACCCAAAGTTCGGCCTGTGAGCTGGGTCTTTAACCAGCCGCAGACCCACTGGGCTCTGGCCAACGGCTCTGCCAGGCCAATACGAGTACATAAGGGACTAAAAAAATAACTCCATATAAAAGATGCATTTTTAATTTCATTACATTCACCAATCCTTTTTGCAATAACACTTATATAACTCAAAGCCCACTAATACAATTGTGGACACCCCATTTTTGTAATATTATTTTTTTTATTAATTTGTATTGGACTTTATTAATAAATAAAGTTTATTATGTAATATTGGGTGTAAACCTAATAATAAGTGATAGGCCTTATTTACTTAATTCAGCTTAGTCAATACAATCTAGTAGTCTGTCTATTAGTTCAGTACAGTCAATTTATCCCAAATTAATTAGGCCGGGTCCATTGAACAACTAGCCTAATTATTTAGGGTTAACCCAAGTTAGGTTAGAGTCAAGAGGGTAAGTTTGACTTGGAGACTTGAGGATCAATTTGAGAAACCAAGTAATTTGGTGTGAATACGAGAAGTGTTTCCCGAATCTGGTATCATCCCTGACAGTTAATTAAGATAATTACCTATTTTTGGACACGACAATGTGAAATTCATAAAAATGATATTTAAAAATTTAGGGGTAAACTAGCCGGTTTTTTACTAAAAGGCGGTTAATTGACGTCTGTCAATCTACAATTTTAACCAATATCCGGACTTGTCTCTAGCTTGCAAAGTGGTATAGCCAATCTTATTAGATTCTGCGACCTTGAGCTCCATAAATAAATCCTTTAGCCTTCATTGTCAAGAAGGCCAGAAGCTATTTCTCTTTAGAGCTTGTATACCATTTTCTCTGTGAAGTGATACTCTAAATCTATCGAGAATTCTAGCCATTCAAACTCACCTACAAAGTTTGTTTAGTCTTTGCATCATGGATCATTCGAAGAATGCCCCCGAGTCTTTGAGACAAGCTACTTCAAGAGGTAATTTTATTAGCTTTCTTGTTTAAAAAATCAAGTAAATTGACTCCTATTTCCCGTAGACACTCTATTCATAAAACACAAAGAGTCTTTTCATTTCTTTGTCTAGGTCTAGGCTTGAAATATGGACTACTTCCCGCAAGACCAAAGTCGAACTACGCCGATTTTGATTCCTGTTAATCCGACCTGATACGTAGGTAATTCGACCCTTGATGTCAAGTTCAAGCCAAAAACAAAAAAACTAATTTTGGGTAAGTTTTATCATATTTTGCGTGCTACATGTTTTCAAGGCCAATAATCAACCGAACTGAAAGGGCGTGGCGGATGCCTAACACTTTCTTGTTGCGTAACTTAGTTCCCGAACTCTTATCCTGATTTTTAATAGATTAGTCGTCTTTTCGGAAATTTAAAGTCATTTTAGGGTTTTTCTTATTTTCCCTAGTTTCCTTTAATAGAGTAAGATGACGACACCTAAAATCCCTCTCTCCTTTGGGGATTTTTTCGAGGCAATTCGCTAAAGTAGTGACTTCGGTGGGGACTAAAGTTAAGAGGACTAGACTTTAGAAGTTTTTTTATTGATTTGTTGGCCTTGTTGTATTCTTCTATGTATTATATAATGTGATATAATTGCAGCACTTGCACTTTTATTTCCATATATATCTCTCTCTCTCTCTCTCTCTCTCTCTCTCTCTCTCACACACACACACACACACACACACACGTCTCACGCTAAGCACCCCACTCGATAGTTATAGTTGAAGTCCTTGGTCCTCCTGGTCATAAGGCAGTCTTTTGATTTTACTCTCAACTCCGCAGCCTCGTACTAAAGGGACCTCCTGGTTTTCTTGGTATATAAAACGACTTGTATAAGTACTGATTATCGTCCATTATTAACTTCCTAGCTACGGTGGGAGGTATAAGGTACAGTCGAACCGATAGAAGTGACCTTTGCACCGGCGTTGAGAGAAAATCACACACCTGGACCATTCAGCGTTCTACCTTTCGTTGGGAGAATACTTGTATTAGCCTATCGCATGTTGGCAGGGAAACAATGGATATACAATAAGCTAAACAGGTAATTTTGCCAGAAAAGGGGAGACTTCGACTAACTGGCCTTAAAATATGCTCCCAACTGAACAATTAGCTAGTAAGTGCATTACTTGAAAAAAAAAATCAAAACTAGCTAGCTGATGCCCTGTTCTTACCCACTGACCAACCGGCCGGTCAACCCACCAGGTTACCAGACAATTAGTCATAACCCTAATATCCCCAAAAATCTTCAAATCCAAAACTTCCAACCCACTGATCAACCGGACGGTTAACCCACTGGGTAACCTGATGGTTAGTCAATACCCTACTTTTCTAGACATTCTCCTAAAAAACCATAGTTACCCACTGAATAACCAAATAGTTAACCTACAAGGATAACCGGCCGGTTGATCAGTGTCTAAATCCTATGCAGGTATAAATCAGCCAGTTCAAAGTTTTATACTACTGTGTGCTCCGATTGTGTGGTCCTATCCATGCTAGAGTTTCCTAGCATGAGTCGTTTTAGTCCCCTTTAATTCTTAGGGTAAAAGGCGTAAAAATAGAAAATTTCAAATTCAAAGTTTTCAAAATATTTTTTCTTTTTCTCTTATATATATATATATATATATATATATATATACACACACACACACACACACACACACACACACACACACACACACATGTATGTATGTTGTATAATGCAAATTATACTCAAAACTCCTGAGGTTTACCTTAATTACACGCAGCTCCTACTTATTTTTCTTATTACACCCGACTCCTTGAGATTTTTACCCCTATTTTACAGAGCTAGACACATTTAATGGAAAGGCCAACTCCGTTAAAAGATTCCCCTATGGTCAACTCCTTCTATACCCAAAATACCCTCAACACCCCCTCCTCCCCCACGTTGCCCATTCGTATGCCAAGATCCATTTCACGAACCCATCTTCACCAGCAAGCCTTCGGCGAGAAAGAACCTAGCTTACCCAAACACCCCCCCTTAAATCTGGACCACCCACTGATCCAAACCCATCACCTTCACCTGCGACCACCACCGGCGAAAGATAGAGACAAACATGCATGCACACATATTGCCCATCACTAGTCATCATACTGAACAAAACCCATCGCCATCGCGATGACCACCATTAGCGACACATAGGCACAGATAGACATGCACGCTCATATTGCCCATCAGTAGTCAGTTAACACACTGAACAAAACCCAAATTTGGAAGGTGACCGCCAAATCGTTGTCAGTATGGTAGAACGAAGCAATAGATCGACCGGTGACCTTCCCACGGTGTCGTCTCAGATGGGTGACCACCAACGAGGCCAAATAAACTTCCTAAATTGCAACTAGCGACGAGGATGCTGACGTAGAGCAACTAGCGATGATGGAGCGCTATAACAACCAACAGTCCTTGAGCGACCACCACCAATGACCGACGACAACCAGCAATAATGTCGACTAGAGCTGAGACCATCAAGCCACCTCCATCGGTCTTAATCTAATCACACTCCTGTAGCCCAACCACCACCACTGTCAGATTGGTAAAATGGGTATTGGTGGTAGTGATTGTGAAACAGGGTTTGGTAGTAGTGTTGTGCTTTTGGTTTGTGTGCAGTGGTGGGTAAATGAAGGTGCTTGTCTTTGCTGGAATGAAATGAAGTGGTGGGGGTGTGGTTTACGACTGTAGGTGGTCGCCAATATGTGTTTTGTGTGTGTGTGTGTGTGTGTGAGAGAGAGAGGGAGAGACATAGATGGGGAGCAGAGAAGGAGATGACTGGGAAAATTTATTTCTTTATGAGGGATATTATCGTCTTTTTATTGATTCTATTAACTCTGTTAATTGAAAAATAATAAAAAGTGTAGCTTAGTGTAATAAAAAAAATAAGTAGGAGCTGAGTGTAATTAAGGTAAACCTCATGAGTTCTTAGTGTAATTTGCCCTATCATATATATATATATATATATATATATATATATATATATATAAACACTATTTTTAATATATATTAAAAAATAATAAAATATAAAAAATAAAGAGCCGAAAATATTTATGTACTTTTTTAGAGAGGTGACAAAGATCTGATATCGGGACCAATGCTAGGATTCTCACGCATTCCAATGGCTAAAGAACTGCCTCAGATCCCTGATCTGGTTCGTATCCTCAGTAAACTACAAAAAGATCTCCAAATCAACCTCACTGCATTTAAGACTTCAGCAAGAGAATATCGCCAAGTTGGTGGACTATCTCATGAAGAAAGATCAAGGTAAGGAACCAGAAGAGGAATCAAAAGATGAGAAGAGAGAAGAAAAGAAGGAAGATGATCCTAAGTTGAAAGTTGATTGCTTGTATGAGTTCGATGGTGAAGAAAAGGCTATCACTGCAGAATGGAAGGAAAAATTGGCAATGCTTGAATCTTAAGTTGCTCGAATGGAATCTTGTACCCTTACTCTAAACCTCGAAGATAAGCTCTCACCTAAGTTTAAGATGCCCGTCATGGACAAGTTTGATGGGACTTCGGGTCCAAAGATCCATATCAAGATGTATATGCGTTTGTTAACTCCTCATGGAGTTATCCATAACCAGCTAATCTAGATGTTACACCAGATCTTGGCAAGGGCTGCCTCTCGATGGTTCCTCACCCTCGTTAACTCTTGAACTGAACTAAGAGCGCTTTCCTATACAAAAAGATAAGACAAAACTGTAATGAAAAGGATTCTTCCAAACGTGGAAAGATGTAGTGAGAGAATTTTGTTAATCAATACTAATATAACTCTGATCTCGACATCACTCGGAGAAACTTGGAGACCACCATCAAGAGCCGCCTAAATCAATAACTGCATTCATCAACCAATGGAGAAACAAGGTTGCACAAATGTTTAATCGCCCATCAGACGAAGAGTAAGTGACCATAATTAAGGACAATCTTCTGCCGACATATCGTGAGCACATCTTATGCCACTATCACACTACATTCAAAGTGCTAATCGGTTCTCTCACTGAAATTAAAGATGCCATCAACAACGGGCGATAACCTTAGATGGAAAATAGGAGGAACACAAGATTGGATTCGAGAATCCTAGCGTGTCTGTAGACAATGATATGAATATAGTTAAGTTTCAAGAGTTGGTCTCACAGAATCCAAATACCTATCAAAAGTTTTCCAATTTGCATGTTCCAATGACCAAAGTGTTTGAGTAGCTACTCAGTAGAGGTATGATTGCCAAGTTGCCCCCTGCTACACCAAAAAGGCCTGACCTATAGGCTCAATGTGAATATCACCAAGGATCCAGGTGCCACACGGGTATGTGTATGAACTTGAGGAATGTTATTCAAGATCACATTGACAGGGTAAGATTCCTTTTGCCAAAACCAATGTGAAGAAAGAGCCTTTACCGGTGCACCGAGTGAACACAATTAAGACACCTTTCCAAGCATTAGATCCTTCTGCGCTCAACCAAGAGGAGGATACTGTGGGTTCAGTTAGTTAGATCATCCATGTTTGAGACAAATCTTGTTTGCTATCGGATTGATTGTCCCGGTGCCGTGCTAGAACCTTAGATCATTTTTATTTCAAGTATTCTTCTTAGCATTTCCTAGATTATCTTTTCCAACTTGTTCTTTTGATAATAGTGAGTTATTATTTTTCCTTACTCTTTGATTGTTGATTTAGTCTTTCTTGGCTAATTATATAAATTTTTTTGCAAAAGTAAAAAATTATTTCTTCCCCTCTTAGGAGTCTCTCTAGGGTGTAAGTCAAATAAAAATGTGTAAGTCTAAGTGTACAACTTTAACAAGTCGAGCATAGAAGAAACTTTTCAAGAGCATGAGACAATTGCCCAGATTTCATACTAGTTGAATTTCATAAATGACCAATCACTCTGAGGAATTGTACAAAAGAAGATTTTTGAATTTAAGATTACTGGTCTATCTCGTTGATAATTCTTCTTTGCTTTTGGGGGTTGCCACTATCTTTTCAAACGTAAAAATTAGAGTTTCATTTTCTTTGAAATTGAATGACAGAAACCTAATGGGAGAATATGGTTTGAAACTTAGATCTTTGAGTGAGAATTTAGGAGACTATCACGATAAGGCCATGACTTCTTTTCTTGGCCAACTTCCCACAACCGTCATTCACCAAAAGTATGCCCAATCGTTAAACAAAATGAATTGTTATATGGAGGTCAAGACTTTCTTCTACTCAAAGCTGGCTTACTCCCTCTCCTAGCATGGACCAATTATCTTAAAAAATAAAAGAAGAAAAATCTCGCTCGACAAAAAATCATGAAAATGACGGTCTAGGAAGAAGTTAGGGCAAGACAAAAATAAAAGAAAAAAATAAAAAGAAAAAGAATGTAGATTTGTATAAGTCTTCCTTGAAATGAGCATTCCCGATGATTGGAGGCCATTATTTGGCCACAGCATATCATCCTGATTACCCTATACAGATCATCCTATTTACTAGCACTTTTTGCATATACAGTTTAACCTCTCTTTTCGGAAGCCTATATTTTTAACCTTCGACTGAGTAGTCTCCTGGTGTGTGCCTATGTCCCAGTAGTACTGCAAAGTCAACTCAGCATGAAAATGGTTCTTTCTCAAAGAAACCAAAGTTCTGAAGACAGAAGATGATCATATCTTCGCTCAAAAAAAGAGAGATACAAATGTTAAAACAAAGAAAATAAGAAAAACCGATACGGCTGAAGAATGATTATCAAAAGATCAGCGCATAGAATTGCCATTGACTAAGTTAAGAGAATTTACATATCCAGCAATATGTTTTGAACTATGTCCGACTCGATTCCCCAATAGGATATGTAGACATCTTAGCCACCTTCTATGCTCGGTCTCCATCGGCGCACACTAGGGTTTGATTTCATAGTTGGGTTTTTGAGCTTATCTACTATTTGTTTCTTAGCTCATACCTTAGCCTACATTGCGTTCCATATATAAAGTCCTCCTTGAGGTTATGTTTGTTTAAGAGAGACAATGCTCTTTTTCATTTTGATGAGGTAAAAAAAAAAGAACGATGAAAAAAGGAAAAAGAAAAGAAGCTAATGATCCAAGCACTTTTTTGAGCATGTTACATCCTGACATGATATGACCCCTTAGTTCCTAATCTCCCGAACCTGATGTGTTAACCTCCTTGTGGCTTGATGAGGTTCCATTAATCTTCATGACCTATCTGGCCTACCTTACCCTGTAAGGCAACCATGCTCTGTACGAAAGCTTGATATATTTGCCACCACTTCAATGATTATATGAGAAGTGTTATGAATTTATCTTGTGCCTTTCTATCATTCAGTTGATAGTCATATACTCTTACTCAGCCTAATTGTATACATTGATTTGTTAGCTAATCCTAGGCCCAGACTTTATTAACCTCACAGATTATACAGTTTCCAACATACACATCAACCTCACCATTCATACACATAAACCTTTTCATGGTATTCAAACCTGAGTGTTTAAGTTAAGAATTAACTTATTCTATGAAGTTGCACGGAATTTAATGATGAGAAATTGAAAACTTTTCGATCAAAAACTTTAGTGGTCCTCCCTTTTTGGGTAGAGATGGACATATCAATTGAGTAAGCACCACTGCCTAAAATTCTAAATGATAAAATGATATAGATCTCGAAGTAAATGGTCGATTCATCATATTGGGCAATCAAAGTGATTTTCAATTCAAACATGCTCTCAAACTGTGAAAGGATATTATCTTCGTATAGGTTCTTCTTTGTTCTTATGGGTTTCCCTTATGATCTGCCTTCCGTTGAAGTTATGTAAAGTCAACCCTGCTTACATTTTGGTCTAGGGGCTCCATGTGAGTGCCTCCTCACGACAGGCATGATAATGTCCGTCCGTCTCTAACCTATTTCGTGGTTCGTCTTGTTCATATGCGTTTCATCTAAAGGCTCCTGTGATACCCCTTTTCATGACAGTCGTGATAGTTATGTTATTCTCCAGTTCATTGCATATGTATGCATTTTTGTCCAGGAGCTAAATGGTTGTCTCGTCTAAGTCTAGACTGTAAAATTCTTTCTCCTACCCCTAATCTTCAAGAAGAAAATAATTTTTTTATCATAATAATAATAATAGAATAATATATGATTGTTGCTGTGACTTTTCTGTCACCCTCCTTATTTTCTTTTTTCCAGGTCCAGTTTTGAATTCGAGGATATTTGACCATCTCTTCAGGTCATTACATGAGAGTCACATATATTTTTCTTTTACAAATCCAGTTTCAAACTACATTTGGCTTGATCCATTTCAAACAATGGTATGTAGGCAACCTCCCTAAGGTGCAGTCATTTGTCAGTCCAAGTCTGTGTTTGAGGGTATGTAGCCCTCAATTCAGATCAGTACATATAAGTCACAAATATTCCCCATTTTCCCAGTTTGGATCTAGCCGGAAAGTATTGTACCCTCAGTCCAAGTTAGTATGTGAAAGTCACGTGCAATCTTTTTCCTAGTCCCAATCCAGTCTAAGTTCATTGTTAGAGGGCGGAAACCCTCAGTCTAGGTCGATATGTGTATCACTTACTTTTTAATCCCAGTTTTCTTAACGGTCCAGCTCTAGTTTAGTTAGTATATCCACATAAATTCATGTGCAGCCTTTCAATATAGGCCTTTCCCTTTGTGTCAAAGTGACCAACCGCTTCCAAGCTTTGTTGGCTCTGATTTTTGCACATGAGTCTTTTCTGTGTGTGCCCAAACGTCCATCCGCATTAACGTGTTGTTGGCTCCGACTTCTATATGTGAAGCATCCAATCGCTACCAAGCGTTGGTGGCTCCGATTTTCACATAAGTCTTTTTCGTGTTTCTAAACAAACATCCATTTTTACACATTGTTAGCTCCAACTTTGATCAACACCTTTTTTCTGGACTACGTTTGTCTGATTCCTTTTTAGGGATGCGTAGGAAGCCTTGCAAAGGTCCGACTTCATATATGTGTGAGTCTTTAAGTCGATCTTGAGTCATTCGGTCTTCTCTGTGTTTCTTATAACAGAGAATGTGTTGTTTACGGTGATGTTAGTTTGCATGCGCGCTCGATCATAAGGCACTCTGTAAACAACCCACTCTTGTAGTTTTACTTATCTTTTTATTAATTATGTTGGGCTTTATTAATAACTAAAGTCCATTATTTTTAATGTTGGGCGTAAACCTAACAATAAGTGATAGGCCTTATTTACTTAATTCAGCTTAGTCAACTCACTCTAGTAGTTTGTCTGTCAGTCCATTCAGTTTAGCCCAAAATAATTAGGCCTCGTCCATTAGATAAGGACCCTTATTAGTTAAGGTTAATCCAAGTTAGGTTAAAGTCAACATGGTAAGTTTGACTTAAAGACTTGAGGATCAATTTAAGAAATAAAGTGATTGGTGTGAATATGTGAAGTATTTTCCGGATCTGGTATTATCCCTGATAGTTAATTAACATAATTATCTATTTTTGGACATGATTACGTCTTGAAATTCATAAAAATGATATTAAAAATTCAGGGATAAACCAGCCAGTTTCAACTAACTGGCTAGTTAATTGATATCAATCCACGATTTAAACCAATATCCTGACTTATCTCTAGCCTTGCAAAGTAGCATAGCCAATCTTATCAAATTCTACAACCTTGAGATCTATAAATAGGGCCATTGGCCTTCATTTTCAAGTGGTCCAAAAGTTATTTCTTTTTAGAGCTTGCATGCTATTTGCTCTGTGAAGTGATATTCTAGCTCTATCAAGAATTCTAGCCATTCAAACTTGCCTAAAAATTTTGTTTAGTCTTTCTATGGTGGATCATTCGATGAGTGCCCTCAAGTCTTTGAGACAAGCTACTTCAGAGGTAATTTTATTAACTTTCTAGTTTTAAAAGTCACTTAGATTATCTCCCATTTTCTGTAGTCACATTTCTATTCATAAAACACAAAAAGAGTCTTTTCATTTCTTTGTCTAGGTCTACGCTCGAAATATAGACTACTTCTCGTATGACCAGAGTTGAACTACGATGATTTTGATTCCGGGTAGTCTGACTGAATTCGTAAGCAATTCGACCCCTGATGTCGAGTTTAAGCAAACTATATAAAAATTAAGTTAGTGTAAGTTTTATCATATTTTGTGCGTGCTACATGTTTTTAAGGCCAATAATCAATAAAAATGAAGTAAAGACCGAAAAGGCGTAGTGGGTGCCTAACACCTTCCCGTTGCATAGCTTAGCCCTTGAACCCTTATCCTGGTTTTTGATAGATTAATCGTCATTTTGGACATATAAAGTCATTTAAGGTTGATTACCCTACGGTTATTTAACCTAGAATTATATTTGATTTTGATGATAACTAACATTAACGATTATGTTGTCTAACATGCATTGAGTTGATGAAGCAATAGGTACAATCTCATACTCATGCAAACGGACTATTAGACGAGCAAATCATTCAAAGACTCTCAACGGAACGCATCAGAAAAGAAATTCGTCGATTGAATTTTACAATGCTTAATTTTCGTTCTTTGTAACTAGACATAGAGAGATGATCGCTTCGATGACTGTAACCTGGAACTTGCCCATAGGTTTCCCTTGCATGCATAAAAGTTTTTCATTCTTTGAAAACAAGGAAACTACATTTTCTGGAATGCAGTCGACTGCATTGGAATGCAGTGAGGTATTACAGTCGACTACATTCCAATGTAGTCGACTGCAATACTTCCAGTAGCCTATTACAGTCGACTGTATTGGAATGTAGTCGATTGCAAGTTGAAAATTTGAATTTTCAACGGTTACTTTGGGATTACAGTCGACTGTAATGGCACATTGCAGTCGATTGTATTTACCGTTTGGCGCATTTAATGCTTCACCTAATTCCAAACGGTCATATTCATTCCCACCTCTATAAATACTCATTTTGGGCATAGTTTTAATTCATCAATTGCATTCAAAGCCTTCTTATCTTGCATATTCTCAAAAATCAAAGCAACTGTTCGATCTCTCTTGGTTTTCATTGTTTTCTCATCCATTTCAAGAGAGCATTTATTTTGAGCTTACTTTTGAGAAATATACACTTTCATAAGTCATCATACACTCATCTCTCTTGTTTTAGAGCTTAAAGTTGTACTCATCTACTTCTTAAGAGTGCAATCTTGTACACATTTCTTCATCTAAAGTTTCTTGTATCAAAGCTTGGGGTTGTCAAGCTTTGGAGCTTTGGGATTGTCAAAGCTTGTTCTTAATGTGGGCATAGCATCAAGGGATTGTAAGACGTTCGATCTTGACCCGTAAGAAAGATCATACTAGTGGATTCTAGAGCCTTTCAAGGGACTTCCTTGAAGGGGTGGACGTAGGCTTGATGGTATATCAAACTGAACCATTTAAATCTCCTTGTCAAGTATCTCTAAACCCTTCTCTCCTTACATTATCGTTTTACATTTGTGTTGAGATTGACTTGTTTGCTTACTTGAGATATTGTGTTTGAGGTTTGTTGTTTGTACCTTTTCAAGTGTTATACTTATCCTTTCTAAGTTTATGATATTTACTTGTTATTTTTTAAAGTAGTCTTAAAATTCTATTCACCCCCCCTCTAGGGTTATCTTTTTGGTTTCAAGTGGTATCAGAGCCTCGGCTCTTGATATATTGGATAACACTAAGAGAGTTAAACGATCATGGCTTACGTTGGGGGAATGAAGGGTAGTTCTACCACTAGGCCTCCATTGTTTAAAGGGACCAATTATAGTGTGTGGAAAGTTAAGATGAAAATCTACTTAGAGTCTCAAGACTACGAGATGTGAGATATTGTTGAGAATGGCCCATTCGTTCCGATAAAGGTGGTTGACAAGGTTGATGAACCTAAATCAAAATTGGAATAGAGTGATCATAATAAGAAGATGATTTGTATGAATGCTAGAGCGAAAAATTGTCTTTTTTTTTGCTTTAGACACTAATGAACTGAATAGAGTCATTATGTGTAATTCAGCTAAGAGTATTTGGGATACTCTACAAGTTACACATGAAGGAACTTCACTTCTTAGAGATACCAAGATGAACTTATTGTTTAAAGATTATGAGTTATTCCATATGCTTCCAAATGAATTCGTTACGGATATGAATACTCGTTTCACTAACATTGTAAACTTTTTGAAGCAATTGGATAAGGAATTCACTAATGGTGATCTTGTAACAAAGGTGATTAGGTCCTTACGAAGAGTTTGGGATGCAAAGATCACCGCCATCCAAGAATCGAAGAATCTTAATATCTTTCCTCTTGATGAATTGATGTGCTCACTTATGACGTACGAAATGCAAATCAAGACCTTTGATCAAGAAGACGTCAAGAAGAAGCCTACATCAATTGCCCTTAAAGCTTCATCTTCAAACCTTGAGTTAAGTGATGATGAAGAAGAATTTAATGAAAAGGATGTTGCAATGATTGCAAAGAACTTCAAGAAGTTTAGAAGAAATGGTGGGAGAAGGCAACAAAACGCTAGCAACGAAGAGAAGCTTTGCTACAAATGCCACAAGCCAGGACACATAAAGATGGATTGTCCTATATACAATAGGGAAAAGAATGAAAGAAGAGATGTTTGAGAAAGAGTAAAAGAAGACAACTCTCTAAGAAAGAGAACAAAAAGAAAGAAAAAGCAATGAATGCCGAACATACTCCAACATGGAGTGACTTCGATTCAAGTGATGAAGATGATGAGAAGAATGAACAAGCAAATATGTGCTTCATGGCAAATGATGAGGTAACCTCTTCTTCCGGTAGTGATAGTGATAGTGAAAGCTTCGAAGATGCTTATGATAGCCTATATGAGGAATCTAAGAAAATTTTTAAGAAAAATATTATTTTATCAAAAAAAATTCCTTGAGGCTAATAAGCAAATTGAGAAGTTGAGAGTGGAAAATAATGAATTGCATGCCAAAAATGATTGCATTTCTAACCATTTATATGTAAAACATGTGAATAATGACTTGGTTGAATTGATTGCTAACACTCCTAGCTCAAAACAATCTCTTGCAAAACTTTGAATTTAAAAAAACAAAATGAAGATTTAAAATTTGAGATTTGTGATTTGAAAAAATGTCTTCAAAAATTTGTTGATGGTCAAAACAATTTGGATGTCATGCTTGGACGCCAAAGATTTGGCCTAAACAAAGATGGTCTTGGATTAGATCCCTTGGCCTTGCCTCCTAAAATCTTTCAACAAGCTAGGTTGAATACTCATTCAAAACAACCAAAGAACTATTGCACAAGGCTAAATTGTAAGCACAAAATGGGTATTTAGAAACAAACTTGATGAATCCGGAATCGTGGTTAGAAACAAGGCTAAATTAGTGGCCCAAGGTTATAACCAAGAGGAAGGAATTGATTTTGATGAGACTTATGCTTCGGTAGCTAGATCTGAATCTATTAGAATGCTATTAGCTTTTGATTGCTATAAGGATTTTAAACTCTATCAAATGGATGTCAAGAGTGCTATTCTAAATGGTTTTATTTCGGAGGAGGTTTATGTGGCTCAACCTCCCGGTTTCGAACATGAAAAATATCCAAACCATGTTTTCAAGCTTATCAAAGCTCTTTATGGTTTAAAATAAGTTCCTAGAGCTTGGTATGAAAGGCCAAGTAGTTTTCTTTTAGAAAAAGATTTTTCAAGAGGAAAACTTGACACCACTCTTTTTATAAAATCTAAGAGCAAGGACTTATTGTTGGTGCAAATTTATGTTGATGATATTATATTTGGTGCTACTAATGGATCCTTGTGCAAAGAGTTTGCTTCTTGTATGAGTAAAGAGTTTGAAATGAGCATGATGGGAGAACACAACTTCTTCCTTGGATTGCAAATCAAACAAAGCACGGATGGAATCTTTATCAACCATGCCAAATACACCAAAGAGCTACTAAATAGATTTGACATGGAAAAATCAAATGCATTTGACACTCAAATGAGCTCATCATTAAAGCTTGATAAAGATGAAAAGGGTAAGGATGTTGATATTAAGCGCTATCGAGGTTTGATCGGATCACTCCTTTACCTTACCGCAAGTAGACCCGATATAATGTTTAGTGTTTGTTTATGTGCTAGATTTCAAGCTTGTCCTAAGGAATCTCATTTGATTGCCGTCAAGAGAATTCTTAGATATCTCAAAGGTACTCACGACTTAGGGTTATGGTTTCCTAGGAACACGTCGTTTTTTGACCTAGTTGGTTACTCCGATGCCAACTATGCCGGTTGTAAAACTGAGCGGAAAAGCACTAGTGGCGGTTGTCGATTCCTAAGACACTCACTTGTTTTCTAGAGTTCCAAGAAGCAAAATTCGGTTGCACTCTCTACTACCGAAGCCGAATATGTGGCGGTTGGTGCTTGTTGTGCACAAATTCTTTGGATGAAACAAACTCTTTTGGATTTGGACTCAAGTATGATCACATACCTATCTTATGCGATAACTCGAGTGCCATTGATTTGAGCAAAAATCCCATCCAACATTCACAGACCAAACACATAGAAATCAACCACCATTTTATCCGTGATCATGTGCAAAAAGGTGATATCGTTCTCGATTTCGTGGACACAAATCACCAATTAGCGGATATCTTCACTAAACCGTTAGATGAGAAGAGGTTTACCGTTCTTAGAAGAGAACTTGGCATGTCTTCACCTATGTGACTATTTTTTTTACTTCTTATGGTTCAAACATGCAAGTTGCACTTCACATGCTTGAGCATTATTTCATATGCTTATCGCATGTTTTGGTTTTTTTTTTTCTCAAAATTATTTATTTTGTTGCTATTCATCCTTGGTGTTTAAACTTTTTTGCACACATTTATATTGCGATATTCATATGCATAATCAATTTCAAGACTGTTTGACTTTTGGCATTAGAGTCGACTGCATGTCGAAATACAACCGATTGCATGTGTTGAATACAGTCGACTGCATGTGTTGAATACAGTTGACTGCATGTGGGTTTACAGTTGACTGCGTTACAGGGGAAGAGCACAAATTGAGCCTAGATTTCATTTTTTAGCAGCTCTCTTCTCTCTTCACTCTCTCTCTCTCTCTCTCTCTCTCTCTCTTCGAACCGAAGCTCTCATCTCTCCCAGGACTCAATTCTTCTCCATTTGTCTTGAAATTGGTACGTAAATCCTCCCAAATCTTATTCTACTCATGATTTACATACTTTCTCTGATCGATTTCACCTACATTGTTCATAATCTATTGAAATTCGAATTGCCTACTTTGGTGAAATTTCTTCAGATCTACTTCAATTAAGCATGTTACTATAGGATTTAATGCTTAATTTTATGTTTAGGGATGCTTATTACACGATTCTACATAGTTTAATTACATGCATTCATGAAAAAATCGTTTTTCCCCAAATTTCATAAACTATAATTTTTCGTATGTCAAAATTTTTTCAATTAATTAAGCAATTTCATGTTTGATCACTTGATTCATGTTTAATTATGTCATGTTATAGTTTATACATAGTTATTTACATTCAATTTGTCCAAAATTCATTTTTTCCCAAATTGCATGAACTAGGGTTTATATATTTTTTAAAAATTATTATTTAAAAATTCATACTTTTTTTTGTTTGTTTTAGCATAAATTCATGTTGCATTATCTTTCTATCATACTTTCACATGATTTATTTTAACAATTTCATTAAACACATCATTTTTCAAATATTTCATAAACCCTAATTTTTTCTTTGCATTTTCATACATCTTACTTATATTATTTATCTTTCAAATTTGTTAGACTGTTTCAAGAATGGCAAGAGAGAAACGTGCGCTCGCCAGTTCTTCACGATCACGAGCCGCTCCCGCGCCCAAACCCGAGCCTGCCCTGGTAAAGTTTGACCGCAACCGCTATCGGAACCGTGACGCTCTAGGCCGTTTCTCTGCACAAAATTCTTCCCCTCTGGCTCTAGGTTTGCTTTTAGACACTCTATTTCTCTTCAGCATAGGTGTACGTAGACACCTTCAGGATTGCTATCTAGACTGCCTTACTGATAGGAACACCATCCTATATTATCCTGATGCAATCCGTCTTTTTTATGCAAATTTGACTTGGATCATTTCCAGTAAGTCGTGTACACTCACATCCTATGTCTTTAGTCGGCGTATCTCATTCTCTCAGTCACGACTAGCTGACCTGCTAGACCTCCCCGACATTGGTTTCTCCTTTTCACTAAAGATGATTCTTGTCGCCGGTCAATCACATTGGTTTGACCGACCTTTCTCTATCGAGGAACAGCTTCGACACACACTTCACAGTCTACAGATTAGGGCTGCAAGCAAGCCCACCCTTCGTGACCTACCACCTTTGTCTCGACTATTCCATCATGTCATCGCTTACAACGTCATCCCTAGAGCCGGCGGTCTTTCATTTGTTTCTTACTTAGATGTCCAGCTCTTGACCTTTTTCCGCTCAGGTATACCGATTAACCTCTCTCATCTTATCATGTTGAACATGATTAGGAGCGCCTCTCATCCTGGCTTAGCTATACCTTACGGCCTCCTACTCACTCGCATTTTTGCTGCCTTTGACATACCTATTCCTTGTGAGTATATTGAGGTGACTCGGCACAACGTACTTGACTGCTCTACCCTTCGTAGGAAGGGACTTTTCGATGGTCGTAGTCATTTCTTGCCTGAGCCGGACATGAACGATGCTATGGATGATGAGGATGAGGATGAAGATGATGATGATGGTGGTGATGATGATGCTCCTGATGCTCGTGGAGATGCCGGTGATGGGATTGATCGTGATCCACCTCCATTGATCATTCCTAGTACACATGAGGCGGGCACTTCTTCCAATCCTTCTGCTTCCGGTTATGAAGCGATCCTAGCACACTTAGATATGATGTAGCAGCAGATGCATGCCGGTTTCAGTTGGATAGATCTTGCCCACAGCCAGCTTAGTCGATGCCTTTCTCGCATGGAGGATCATTGTGGAATTTAGTGTCCAGAGGAGGACATCTTTCATCCACCACCTCCACCATCGGGTCCTTAGGCGTTAGGACATGGTTTATGTTTTTCTTAGCTTATGTTTTCAAAATCTATTATGTATTTCATAAACTTATCATGGATGCTACTCATAGTATTGCTTTAGCACTTTTGATCCACGCTTATCTTACTGCACATCTGTTTCCTTAGGCTTATGATTTATGTGCTATTTTGTTACATGTGCATGGTACATCCTTTGATGGTTATTCAAGTACTTATATTTTCTTGATTTTGAATGCCCTTTGTTGGCTATATTGATTATCCATGGATGGATACATACTTTGATCACTTTCACACAACATACACCCTTGATCTTTTTCATGATGCCAAAAGGGGGAGAAAAATATTGTTAATATTATTGATTCATACTTGTGTGAATTTGATGAGCATATATTACCTAAAATATGGGGAGTATATTTTGCTAAAGATAGGGGGAGCTTATCATATTAATTCCTTTTTTGACCCCTTATGGTTTATAATTGAGATTGTCATGCTTCATTACATTTATCATCCTATATATCTCATTTGTTTTGAATCAATGTTTGTCATCATAAAAAAAGGGGGAGATTGATAACCCTACGGTTATTTAACCTAGGATTATATTTGATTTTGATGATAACTAACATTAACCATTATGTTGTCTAACATGCATTGACTTGATGAAGCAATAGGTACAATCTCATACTCATGCAAACTGACTATTAGACGAGCAAATCATTCAAAGACTCTCAACGGAACGCATCAAAGAAGGAATTCGTCGATTGAATTTTACAATGCTTAATTTCCATTCTTTGTAACCAGACATAGAGAGATGATCGCTTCGATGATTGTAACCTAGAACTTGCCCATAGGTTTCCCTTGCATGCATAAAAGTTTTTCATTATGTGAAAATAAGGAAACTGCATTTTCTGTACTGCAGTCGACTGCATGTTGGGCAGTGAGGTATTACAGTCGACTGCATTCCAATGTAGTCGACTGCAATACTTCCAGTAGCCTATTACAGTCGATTGTATTGGAATGTAGTCGACTGCAAGTTAGAAATTTGAATTTCCAACGGCTACTTTTGGGATTACAGTCGACTGTAATGGCACATTGCAGTCGATTGTATTTACTGTTTGGCGCATTTAATGCTTCACCTAATTCCAAACGGTCATATTCATTCCCACCTCTATAAATACTCATTTTGGGCATATTTTTGATTCATCAATTGCATTCAAAGCCTTCTTATCTTGCATATTCTCAAAGATCAAAGCAACTGTTCGATCTCTCTTGGTTTTCATTGTTTTCTCATCCATTTCAAGAGAGCATTTATTGTGAGCTTACTTTTGAGAGATATACACTTTCATAAGTCATCATACACTCATTTATCTTGTTCTAGAGCTTAAAGTTGTACTCATCTACTTCTTGAGAGTGAAATCTTGTACACATTTCTTCATCTAAAGTTTCTTGTATCAAAGCTTGGGGTTGTCAAGCTTTGGGATTGTCAAAGCTTGTTCTTGATGTGGGCATAGCATCAAGGAATTGTAAGAGGTTCGATCTTGACCCGTAAGAAAGATCATACTAGTGGATTCTAAGGCCTTTCAAGGGACTTCCTTGCAGGGGTGGACGTAGGCTTGAGGGTATATCAAGCTGAACCATTTAAATCTCCTTATCAAGTATCTCTAAACCCTTCTCTCCTTACATTATCGTTTTACATTTGTGTTGAGATTGACTTGTTTGCTTACTTGAGATATTGTGGTTGAGGTTTGTTGTTTGTAGTTTTTCAAGTGTTATACTTATCCTTTCTCAGTTTATAGTATTTACTTGTTATTTTTTACAGTAGTCTTAAAACCATATTCACCCCCTACAAGGTTATCTTTTTGGTTTCAAAGATTTTTCTTATATTTCCTTATCTTCCTTTAATTAAATAAGATGACGACTCCTAAAATCCCTCTTTCTTTTGGAGTCTTTTTTCGAGGTCGTTCGCTACCACAATCTCTAACAATCCTCTTTCAAAATTCCAAGCCCTGGATTGTCGCCATCATTTTACCTTTAAACCTGAAATATTAAGTGAGGGATGAATTTGCACATTCTCAATAAGTAACCAGTGACCTAACTAGGTGGACCGTAACATGTCAGAAGGTAATTTAGCTAACAAAATAGTAACCTTGCTGAGAAATAAAATTTTAAGCAGTAAAGGAAAATTTCTTCGATCAAGCATAATACAGTATATGTAGAACAATTTTGATAATGATTCAGCATCAAAACATCTCCATTACAAAGTTTCAACTCAAACATCAACTGAAATGGTATGTTGCGGTCAGCGTACATAGCCTCACTGATTTGGTCCCGGAATTTACCTCATGATAAACATCACTGGGCAAGTAGGAGCGACCACTAGAAATGTGCATTACATTAACGTACATAGGCCCGTTGGCAAGGGTCCCAAATATAACTTTCTCTCGTTAGATATGAGGTACAGCAACCAAGTAGGCAAAAACCATCCATTTCATTCATCGTAAAACAAATCTTTAAAACATGGATGGTCAAACCATCCCACTTTACTACAGTACTTTTCCGGAACAATTTAGTTCTAAAAGACGTCAAATACGAAAACCATCCTACTTCGTACTAAGCATTTCAATGAAAATTCCACAACAATCATTTACATGCCCGTTTGGGTTTTAACGAGAAATAATTGTCTCTAAAAGCAATTCATATTCTGTAAACAATTTTTTCACTAAAGAAACAAATAATTGTCACTAATAGCAGTTCATTTCTTCTAAACATACAGTGCTTTCTCCAAAGTAGATAAACATATATGCTTTATATAAAAGCACTAGATGTATTGAAAGGTCACTTACACGACGTTACACATTTCCTCGGTCCAAATTCTTGCACTGTCACATCTGGCTAAAATGACTGTCAAAGCCTTTCTGTGCTCCTCTTAAACGAGCTAATTCTCTATGCACTAATCTCCGCTCCTTCCAAAACTATTTAAGTCGAATCTTATCTCCTTCCCACAAGCTCTTTCATTCTCTATCACGGATTTCTCATTTTTGAGAGTGCACTAACACCGTCTCTCAATTTCTATCATTCTGTATACTCAAATACGCATGTCCACTAAATTCGCCACCAACTACGAAAAATTACCAAAATAACCCCTGACCTATGTAAAATTATCAAAATACCTCTTGACAGCTTTCACACCAACAAAAACTCCAAAACAGTTTAAAACACCTTTTCAAGTAAACTAAACTGGTTTTTTTGGGCTAAAAAGTCCGTTGGGAAATTTTATGTTCAAAAACCTTATTCGATACTTAAATGAGAGTTAAATAGCCAACATCACTAAAAATAGTAATCAGGTATGAAAATGCCAAGAAACTTTAGACATTGAAGTCTCTCAAAAATACAAGATCACTCTAAAATTTCCAGATAAAAATAGTCTACTTTTTTTTTTATATATAAAACGAAACCCCCTTATTCAGTTAAAGTCATTTAACGCTCTTTGCGGACGCGAAAAAATCCCAGAAAATTTGATATCATAGTTTTTGTGAAAATAACGGGAGTTACTCTTTCTCACTTGACCAAAATCTGAGTAGAAACTATTTTTAAAAATGGAGTTTGGAACAGCTTAAACATTAACTACCTATAGCAACTATTACACTTACTATTCCTAATTACACAGATTAAACACACACATTATCACACCCAGAAACACACATACACACACCCTCTCTTCTACATTCAGCGAAACACACATACCCCCCCACCCCCCACACACACTAACACCACATAATGATCACACGCCTAAACACCCCACCGAAATTCACTCACACACCCACACCCCCCCCCCCCACACACACACACCACTTAGACACACACACACACACACACACCCCTCACACACACTAACACCACGCAATGCATCACACACACAAACACCCCACTGAAATTCACACACACACACACAAACACATGTCCACACACCATAAACACATAGCAATATGCACACACCTAACGTTTACACACACTACACATTATTAAAACATATGCGCGCGCGCACACCTTACACACTCACACATCCACATGCAGCTGCACACATAAAACACACGAACACACACATTGTGTCTACATGCATGAACACACACTATGTCTACATGCACAAACATATTGAATCCACGCACACTACACACGGCTACACGGCAGTCACATACACATATACCCATATCACGAACAAACCCACATAGTCGCACACACGCACATCACTGCACACAACCCTTTGCAGTCACCACGCGTAACGATCACCTGCCAACACACATTTGCATCGCACACACAAACACACAGTTGTACAATAGCCCGCCCCAATCTCTCCATCTTTTTCTCCATAAATTTCTCTCAGCCATTCTAAAAT
This sequence comes from Escallonia herrerae, assembly GCA_033070095.1. Lineage (NCBI taxonomy): Eukaryota > Viridiplantae > Streptophyta > Magnoliopsida > Escalloniales > Escalloniaceae > Escallonia > Escallonia herrerae. The sequence continues at coordinate 6,477 of JAVXUP010003626.1, read as the reverse complement.
AACCACATTAAGATATAGAATTAATTACATAATAAACCCTAGTTTAATTATAACCAACCCCTTCACTTTCATTAATTGACAATCACATTACTCACGTCACTCGTCAGACATAATTAATATTACTTGTAAAATTTGCAATTAAAAAAAATGAGTAAAGCTGCTAGAAATTACCAAAAGCTCAAACCTAGGTTCGGGGTATTACATTATCTTTTCCTTAAAAATTTGTCCTCAAAATCTGGTTCTCCTTACATACCTTGATCTTGATCATGTTTGATCTCAGGTACCCACTGACATAATACCTTAAGTGCTTATACAACTAGATCCATTTAGACGGTTGGCAATAGAAACTTGGATGTAATTTCATAACAAATGTCCGTGAACCAATTTGAGATCACGGTATTATAACACATGCTATCGTGCCTCTAAACCGCGGTGTCTAATTATGTCGCCTCCTGTAATATGTGCCCTCGGTATTGCTTCCCTCAGTCGTGTCCATGCGCTGTCGCCTTGTCATGTACCAGCACAACACTAAGTGACCATGACCCCGTGCCATCTCTATTGAGCGTACCCGCGGCACCTTACACATCTTGCCGCACCAATGTGACACACCATCTCCTTTCAGTGTAGTTATATTTGAGCACTACATGCTCTTAGTTCAATAAGGGTATCCTGATCATTTACAAATCATATGTTGATGCTAGAAAAGAGAAAATTATACAAAAAAATGGTTTTAATATGTGTTCTATCTTTTTGGGTTAGATTACATTGAATACTCTTAGCATATAAGTACAAAATATTGTATGATCCCTGAGACTCAGACTAATTGTCTTGAATATTGAGGACCGTTGAATACATCGTAAAATAACTCTGTGTCCCATTTAGTCCCTCTTTTTATAGCACAAGTCTTCATGATCCACGACCAGTATATAACTCTCTTATTTGAATTGGGTTATGGACTAACTAGAAAAAGAAGCTGACTTACTGAGATTAGGTATTGACCAAAAAAGAAGCAAATAATATAGACCAAATTCCATTACATAATAAGTAGTAGCTTACTAGTACAAGTCCAAATGCGAAGATGGGCCGGTTTATAAAATTTAGGCACGAGCATAAGGAAGTTTTAACCGAAAGAATGGAATGAAGCCATTCGTAATACTTAAGCCCATTATTTTCACCCATAATCTGCATTGCTCAAGAATGTTATCCCATTAGGACTACCTTTAGACACAATTAGGACTACTGAGAGAATATGGCAAAAAAGAGTACGTCTATCTTACTAGGTGCACAAATGTTATTCTTGCCAGAATAAGGCTAAGGCTGTCTCTAGTGTGGTCTTGTTACTTTGTATCCTGCACGAGTTTGATGAAACTTTCACCATAGCCCTTTAACTTATCTTCGCCCCTCATTCTTCTTTGGTTCACATGGATTCAATAAAGAATCTAGTTTGGAACAAGTGCCAGGATTGCAACCGTCACAATAAATGCACAAAAATGTATTATCTACCACTTATCAACACAGTCTTACGGCATCACCTGCTATTGGTTATGCTTCTGAAATTGCTGGAATTTCTGTTCATGTAGCACAATCAGTGTCTATGGAGTTTGCTAGAAGAACTCAAGGTAACGCTAATTAAATCTCTCGTCTGGGATGGTAGTGATCGATCATGGGTGAACCGCAGCTATAATGGTAGTTTTAAAGGAGGGATAGACACAAAGCTCATATCTCCAAAAAAAAAAAACCTATTCAAACAGACTAAGCAGTCTTATATTTCTGGAAATGGCATAATATTTACACAGCATTTCCTGAAGTACAACAAAAAATTCTACTTCTCCCAGTTTTTGCTCCATGCTATTGTTATAAGGATCTTATGACATGATGATGCAAAAGACGACAATATAACATGACAAAAGTGTTATAATTAATATAACATGGTCACCAAAATTGTTCAAACACGCAACAAATGGCTGACTTTGTTTTAGTTTAGAATTATAGCTTCAAAGTGCATTCTCAACATACAAAGCAAAAGATATAAAAAATTCATGGCACCATAGTAACTTATTGAAAGAGGAACAAAGGGTATGAAGATAATAAATCATACCTCTGTGTAGATAAAAAGTTGACTTTCCACTTCCTAACTTTCCCTGAACATTGTTGAGAAGTAGTACGAGCAGGTGAGTAGATAATCACCTGGAAAACATGATTGGAAATACAGGATACGGAATGAATAGAGGATAAAAACAAGCGTCACCAATGACCTCAACCACCAATGCATAGATGCTAACCAACTAGTGTACAGGAAAAATTACCCAGACTATATGTACTCATATACCCAGGCCACAAAAAAGAGGGAGTTTGGAAAGGTATATTCAAATTAGTTATGCTTGTTGATGAAAATTAGTGGCTAGGAAACCATCTTACTGTTGGTTCCATGCTTCACTTACAATTAAAATGTGCTTGTCCTGATAATTTCTCTGCTAGTGTTGGAGTGAAGTACATTATGACATACCCCATTGTAGAATTTGACTCTACAAAAATGATAAGCAAGAAGTTAGGTATTCCTCCTGAGGATATCTGGGCAGCTAACAACTAAAAACCTGGCCCCACTATTTACCCAAACACAACAGTTTTAGTTCCTTTGATGAAAGAACCATCAATTAACTTAAGTGTTTTACTGTAATCTCCAATTCCAAGCTTTCTTCCCACACTTCTGTTCAACAGGCAAGGAAAAATACAAAAAAACTATACCTTGCACGATCAGTCATTGGGTTCCTTTTGGTAGTTTTGGCTTCAATTTCATGTGCTTTAATTATATGTAAAGGCCTTGAAGAAACATGAGGCTGAGCATATTCCATCTTTTGCTCGTAGAAGCTCGGGTGTTCAACACAGAGAAGTTGTCCAATTTCTGGCCCAACAACCTCAACAAATTCGTGTTTGTCTTCTGATCTTCTGGCCGAACACAAGTATACTTTATGCAATTATAGCAGAGAGGAAATTAGAAGAGCAACAAGAATATTTAGTGAAGATAGTAAGATGAGTGGTGATTTGTACAAGGGGCTGCTTGATGATTTGTACAGGGCTTCACAATCTGCACTACTCTATGGTCCCTCCTCATACAAACATAAGCATAACTAGCAGAAATAGTATTGTGACTACGAAATCGAAGGCAAAGCTTGCAGTACTTGGACGACTCCACGAGACCAAAACCGTTTGATCTTTGAAAAAAGAATTTATGAAAATTTCTAAACATCATAAAGACAATCATTTGTAAATTAATCGTTGCTTGGGTGAAAGAAATAATTACCTAATTAAATGAATCACAAATTCAATCCTATAGCAAATTAAAGAACCGTTTGAGAGAAGCTTGAGACTTCAAATCTAGAAAAGAGAAGAGGAATTCAGCAAAAAGGACGGATTAATGGAGGAGAGAGAGAGAGAGAGAGAGAGAGTCGAACTTGATCGGTGAAGAACCAGAGTCGTGCGGAGAGTTGTGTGAGAGGGACGAGTCAGCAGAGAGTCATGTTTAGAGAAAGAAAACATAAAAATAAAAGAAAAAATTTCAATATAAACCAGCATGTTCTATGCCCGCGGCCAGCGAGTCGGCTAAAATAATTGGACTGTCGGCATAGAACGTGTTTTGGCGCTGATACCTTGGGGGGAAAATTTGAGCTATGGTAGCGCCAGATAGGCGACCGCCCGCTTAAAGCGACACTATAGATGCTATAACAACGGTCATCGTGGAGGCGCCGTCGTAGCCCATGAACAGCAACGCCTTCATGTAGCCGCCGGCATAGATCGCACGACAGATCATTTTTCTTGTAGTGATTTTGCTGTCCTCTCAGTCCTACTTCCATTTGTGGTGTAACAATAATTGAACATAGTTCTTGTAAGACAGTTAGGCTCTGTTTAATGTGTTAGATAAAGGCTCCAGATAGATAAAGATAATCTTAGTTAGCATTTGGTCATGCACAAAAAGGATGGATAAGATACTCGAGGGATTGGTTTTATCCCACTTATGTGGGATAATTCTATACCGGGCTGTGGGGTTTGTTTCTCTTTTTATCCCACGCACTCGGGATAAAGCCATAGACGAGCAAAAAAAGCTACAACACTAGAGGACCAAGAAGAGCATTGCACCCACTGCCTGCACAGCACCTATCCTTGTCGCTGACCTTCTTTGCCAATCGTCATTGACCGGTAATGGTTTGGTTGTGGATGGAGCAATCAACCATTGGTGGTGGTTGAGAAAATCATGATCGGTGGTGGTTGATGGAAATGACAATTGGCGATTGGTGGTGGTTGTTACTGGTAGTGAAGGTTGGGCTTGGTGGCGTTGGACAATGATGGTTTTTTGGGTTTGAAATTGGCACTAGTGGTATTGATGATGGGTTCAATAAGTGGTTCCACGTTCTAATGGTGGTTAGAGTGGTGGGTGTTGTTTTGATGGTTGTTACTGGTGAGGAAGTGGGTTTAGGAAGGTCGTTGCAGTGGTGCTGGTGGGTGTTGTGTTGATGGTTCCTAGTGGTATGGTCGTGGATTTAGGATGATGGTTCCTATCATGGTGAAGGCGACAATGTAATCATATCCAATGTTTATCTGGCCTTTAACCTGGATTTGGTCTAAACATTGCGGCATATTATTTATCTTTGGCCTTATCTGGTAGGATATGTTATCCGGGTTTATATGCCCATGTTGTCCTATTTTGACTGAATAATTTTGCATGCCAAATGCAGCCTAAGTGACTTTATCAAAGTTAACATGCGATATATGATTAGCATATTTGCCTGTCATATTTTTCACTCTTCTTTATGGAAATAAATAGGACAAATTACTGATTGCCCTCTTGAGGTTTACTATAACTACATTCAGTGGCTACTGACTATTTTTGTCACATTTCTCTCCCTGTGGTTTGTAGCATGTTTACATAAAAATCCATTGTGTTAAGTGTCAGGGAATAAAAATTAGGCACCACACAATTTTTTATGATAAGCCGAAATTGCCCATAAGAAGTCTTCCCCTTCTTTAGCCACTGCCTCCATCTGCAACACCAGCAAACCAACAACAACAACAACGCGCGTACACACACACACACACACACACACACACATAAGTGCGACACTTTTTGCCCATCCCCCACATACCGGTAAGCCTCTTTCACCGATCTCACATACATGGACACACATATTTTGCAGCTGTCATCCGCTCTCCAAACACCATCCCACCCCCAAACAACATTGCTCATCTCACTCACACACACAGATATATCACACGGACTGACAACCACTTGCACATCGCTGGTCACACACACACACACACACCTCTTCTAAGACTCGCTGCCACCGAAGTGGTGAAACTCGAGTTAGAGAAGGAAAGAGCGTGGCTTACCCAGACACACACAGGACCCTTATACGACCACTACTAGCCATACACAAACACAGCCTATCACGCACACACACATGCATACTGCCCATCACCCATAGTCACACACACTGACCCAAACTCACATTGCCCATCACCATCGTCACAAGCATAGACGTGGGCTCCATGCCTACCTTGCTAGAGATTGCTCCTTTGATTTTTTGATTCCCCCCGAAGCCTCGATGCCAATTGCCAAAATCAAAGGAGAGTGGAATCAAGAGCTATTGAAATCATACAGATTCGTCCAATTGGGGTCCTTGCTTCTTTTCTGATAAAAATCTGACCATGGTGTGTTTGTTTTTGGTAACGTTGGAGGTCTAATGGTGGTTGGGGTGTAAATCTTGTAGTGGTGGTGGCAGGGTAGTGAGGGGTAGAAGGACGACAGGTGGTTCGCTGGTGTGAGATCGACGATGTTTATGCGTGAGAGAGAAAGAAAGAGATATAAACATAGAGAGAAAGAGATATATAAACAAAGAGAGAGATGGGCAGTGGTGTTTTTTGGGGTGGGTGGTGTTCTGAGAGGAGGATACACTAGATTGGGTAAATTTATTTGTTTATGAGGGTTATTATTGTCTTTTAATTGATTCCGTTAACTCGGTGAACTGAAAAATAAAAAAGTGTGACCGTGTAATAAAAATAATTAGTAAACACTGAGTGTAATTATGATATACCTAATAAGTGTCGGGTGTAACTTGCTCAAATAAATAAGGTTGATTCAAATCATAAGTACTTTCCGATCTAAACAAAGAAAGAAAAAGAAAATGAAATCCACAAGAACTCCTTCAATGCACACCCTTTTTGACTGCTCATTATGAAGCATACATTTCCATATTCTTTTCATTCCCTTCCCGGATATGTAGCCCCTAACCCTACCTACCAATCAAAAGGCAATTGTAGAAAAAAACTCACACAAGACAATTTAAACAGGCTTTTATTGCCCCCTCCCATTATGGTTTGTTGTACTTACCACCGGGAAAGAATCCGGAGGGAGATCTCATAAGTTGTCAGTGTAAGAGCCAAGTACATAAGTCACACAACCGCCAACCAAATCATCCCACATCA